>CAXIIO010001331.1:0-210433 GCA_964028335.1 Altica lythri | reverse complement strand
CAAAAATTCTTATTTTAATTAAAAACGTTAAAAGTTATGACAGAAAAACTGAGATTAAGTTTATATTTACAAACTTTTATGTTTGACCCTGTATATCTCGAAAAGTATCAGTTCTTTTGAAAAATATAAACAACACTTATTTATGTAGAATTTAATTTTACATCAAAAACGTTAAAAAACATCATTTTAATTAAAAACTTTAGAAGTTATGACAGTAAAACTAAGATCAAATTTATATTTACAAACTATTTGTTTGACCCTATATATCTCGAAAAGTATTAGTTTTTTTAAAAAAACTCAGGAATACTTATTTATGTAAAATTAAAAAACATCAAAAACCATCAAAAAATCTTATTTTAATTAAAAACGTTAGAAGTTATGACAGAAAAACTGAGATCAAATTTATATTTACAAACTTTTTGTTTAACCCTATATATCTCGAAAAGTATCAGTTTTTTTGAAAAAACTCAAGAATAATTTTTTATGTAAAATTAAATTTTACATCAAACAAACCCAAAAATTCTTATTTTTATTAAAAACGGTAAAAGTTATAACAGAAAAACTAAGATCAAATTTATATTTACAAACTTTTTGGTTGACCCTATATATCTCGAAAAGTATTAGTTTTTTTGAAAAAACATTGAAATACTTTTTTGTGTAATATTTAATTCTACATCAAAAACATCAAAACATCTTATTTTATTTAAAAACATTAAAAGTTATGACAGAAAAACTGAGATAAAATTTATATTTACAAACTTTTTGTTTGACCCTGTATATCTCGAAAAGTATCAGTTTTTTTAAAAAAACTCAGGACTACTTTTTTATGTAAAATAAAATTTTACAATAAAAAAGGTTAAAAAACCTTATTTTCATTAAAAACTTTAAAAGTTATGACAGAAAAACTAAGATCAAATTTATATTTACAAACTTTTTGTTTGACCCTGTATATCTCGAAAAGTATCAGTTTTTTTGAAAAACACTCAGGAATACCTTTTTATGTATAATTAAATTTTACATCAAAAAACCCCAAAAAATCTCATTTTAATTAAAAACTTTAAAAGTTATGAAAGAAAAACTGAGATCAAATTTATATTTACAAACTTTTTGTTTGACCCTGTATATCTCAAAAAGTATCAGTTTTTTTGAAAAAACTCAGGAATACTTTTTTATGTAAAATTAAATTTTACAATAAAAAAGGTTAAAAAACCTTATTTTAATTAAAAACTTTAAAAGTTATGACAGAAAAACTAAGATCAAATTTATATTTACAAATTTTTTGTTTGACCCTGTATATCTCGAAAAGTATTAGTTTTTTTGAAAAATCTCAAGAATAATTTTTTATGTAGAATTAAATTTTACATCAAAAAAACCAAAATAATCTCATTTTATTTAAAAACTTTAAAAGTTATGACAGAAAAACTAAGATCAAATTTATATTTACAATTTTTTTGTTTAACCCTATATATCTCGAAAAGTATTGGTTTTTTTGAAAAAACATAAGAATACTTTTTTGTGTAATATTAAATTCTACATTAAAGAACATCAAAAAATCGTATTTTAATTAAAAACGTTAAAAGTTATGACAGAAAAACTAAGATTAAATTTATATTTACAAACTTTTTGTTTGACCCTGTATATCTGAAAAAGTATTAGTTTTTTTAAAAAAATCGAGAATACTTTTTTATGTAAAATTAAATTTTACATCAAAAAACCCCAACAAATCTTATTTTAATTAAAAACTTTAAAAGTTATGACAGAAAAACTGAGATCAAATTTATATTTGAAAACTTTTTGTTTGACCCTATATATCTCGAAAAGTATTAGTTTTTTTAAAAAAACTTTAGAAAATTTTTTTTTGTGTAATATTAAATTCTACATAAAAAAACATAAAAAAATCGTATTTATATTAAAAACGGTAAAAGTTATAACAGAAAAATTAAGATCAAATTTATATTTACAAACTTTTTGTTTGACCCTGTATATCTCGAAAAGTATCAGTTTTTTTGAAAAAAACTCAAGAATACTTTTTTATGTAAAATTAAATCTTACATCAAAAAACCCCAAAAAATCTCATTTTAATTAAAAACTTTAAAAGTTATGAAAGAAAAACTAAGATCAAATTTATATTTACAAACTTTTTGTTTGACCCTATATATCTAAAAAAGTATTAGTTTTTTTGAAAAAACTCAAGAATACTTATTTATGTAAGATTAAATTCTACATCAAAAAACATTAAAAAATCTTATTTTATTTAAAAACATTAAAAGTTATGACAGAAAAACTGAGATTAAATTTATATTTACAAACTTTTTGTTTGACCCTGTATATCTCGAAAAGTATCAGTTTTTTTGAAAAAAACTCAGGAATACCTTTTTATGTATAATTAAATTTTACATAAAAAAACCCCAAAAAATCTCATTTTAATTAAAAACTTTAAAAGTTATGAAAGAAAAACTGAGATCAAATTTATATTTACAAACTTTTTGTTTGACCCTGTATATCTCGAAAAGTATCAGTTTTTTTAAAAAAATTCAAGAATACTTTTTTATGTAAAATTAAATTTTACAATAAAAAAGGTTAAAAAACCTTATTTTCATTAAAAACTTTAAAAGTTATGACAGAAAAACTAAGATCAAATTTATATTTCCAAACTTTTTGTTTGAACCTATATATCTCGAAAAGTATTAGTTTTTTTGAAAAAACTTAAGAATACTTTTTTGTGTAATATTAAATTCTACATTAAAAAACATCAAGAAATCGTATTTTAATAAAAAACGTTAAAAGTTATGACAGAAAAACTAAGATTAAATTTATATTTACAAACTTTTTGTTTGACCCTGTATATCTGAAAAAGTATTAGTTTTTTTAAAAAAACTCAGGAATACTTTTTTATGTAAAATTAAATTTTACATCAAAAAACCCCAAAAAATCTTATTTTAATTAAAAACTTTAAAAGTTATGACAGAAAAACTGAGATCAAATTTATATTTACAAACTTTTTGTTTGACCCTATATATCTCGAAAAGTATTAGTTTTTTTGAAAAAATTCAGGAATACTTTTTTGTGTAATATTAAATTCTACATCAAAAAAATCCTATTTTAATTAAAAACGTTAAAAGTTATGACAGAAAAACTGAGATTAAATTTATATTTACAAACTTTTTGTTTGACCCTGTATATCTCAAAAAGTATCAGTTCTTTTGAAAAAACTCAGCAATACTTATTTATGTAAAATTAAATTCTACATAAAAAACATCAAAAAATCTTATTTTAATTAAAAACGTTAAAAGTTATGACAGAAAAACTGAGATTAAATATATATTTACAAACTTTTTGTTTGACCCTGTATATCTCGAAAAGTATCAGTTTTTTTGAAAAAACTCAGGAATACTTTTTAATGTAAAATTAAATTTTACAATGAAAAGCGTTAAAAAACCTTATTTTAATTATAAACTTTAAAAGTTATGACAGAAAAACTAAGATCAAATTTATATTTACAAATTTTTTGTTTAACCCTGTATATCTCGAAAAGTATCAGTTCTTTTCAAAAAACTCAAGAATAGTTATTTATGTAAAATTAAATTTTACATCAAAAAATGTTGAAACCCTTTAATTAAAAACTTTAAAAGTTATGACAGAAAAACTAAGATCAAATTTATATTTACAAACTTTTTGTTTGACCCTATATATCTCGAAAAGTATTAGTTTTTGTGAAAAAATTCAAGAATACTTTTTTGTGTAATATTAAATTCTACATCAAAAAATCTTATTTTAATTAAAAACGTTAAAAGTTATGAATGTAAAACTGAGATTAAATTTATATTTACAAACTTTTTGTTTGACCCTGTATATCTCGAAAAGTATCAATTTTTTTGAAAAAACTCAGGAATACCTTTTTATGTAAAATTAAATTTTACATTAAAAAACGTTAAAAACCCTCATTTTAATTAAAAACTTTAAAAGTTGTGACAGAAAAACTAAGATCAAATTTATATTTACAAACTTTTTGTTTGACCCTATATATCTCGAAAAGTATTAGTTTTTTTGAAAAAACTTAGACATCCTTTTTTGTGCAATAATAAATTTTACATCAAAACATCTTATTTTAATTAAAAACGTTAAAAGTTATGACGGAAAAACTGAGATTAAATTTATATTTACAAACTTTTTGTTTGACCCTGTATATATCGAAAAGTATCAGTTTTTTTGGAAAAACTTAAGAATAATTTTTTATGTAGAATTAAATTTTACATCAAAAAAATTAAAAAAATCTCATTTTATTTAAAAACTTAAAAGTTATGACAGAAAAACTAAGATCAAATTTATATTTACAAACTTTTTGTTTGACCCTATATATCTCGAAAAGTATTAGTTTTTTTGAAAAAACTTAAGAATACTTTTTTGTGTAATATTAAATTCTACATTAAAGAACATCAAAAAATCGTATTTTTATTAAAAACGTTAAAAGTTATGACAGAAAAACTAAGATTAAATTTATATTTACAAACTTTTTGTTTGACCCTGTATATCTGAAAAAGTATTAGTTTTTTTAAAAAAACTCAGGAATACTTTTTTATGTAAAATTAAATTTTACATAAAAAAACCCCAAAAAATCTTTTTTTAATTAAAAACTTTAAAAGTTATGACAGAAAAACTGAGATCAAATTTATATTTACAAACTTTTTGTTTGACCCTATATATCTCGAAAAGTATTAGTTTTTTTGAAAAAATTCAGGAATACTTTTTTGTGTAATATTAAATTCTACATTAAAAAAATCTTATTTTAATTAAAAACGTTAAAATTTATGACAGAAAAACTGAGATTAAATTTATATTTACAAACTTTTTGTTTGACCCTGTATATCCCGAAAAGTATCAGTTCTTTTGAAAAAACTCAGGAATACTTATTTATGTAAAATTAAATTCTACATAAAAAATATCAAAAAATCTTATTTTAATTAAAAACGTTAAAAGTTATGACAGAAAAACTGAGATTAAATTTATATTTAGAAACTTTTTGTTTGACCCTGTATATCTCGAAAAGTATCAGTTTTTTTGAAAAAACTCAGGAATACTTTTTAATGAAAAATTCAATTTTTCAATGAAAAGCGTTAAAAAACCTTATTTTAATTAAAAACTTTAAAAGTTATGACAGAAAAACTAAGATCAAATTTATATTTACAAATTTTTTGTTTGACCCTGTATATCTCGAAAAGTATCAGTTCTTTTGAAAAAACTCAGAAATAGTTATTTATGTAAAATTAAATTTTACATCAAAAAATGTTAAAACCCTCATTTTAATTAAAAACTTTAAAAGTTATGACAGAAAAACTAAGATCAAATTTATATTTACAAACTTTTTGGTTGACCCTATATATCTCGAAAAGTATTAGTTTTTTTGAAAAAATTCAAGAATACTTTTTTGTGTAATATTAAATTCTACATCAAAAAATCTAATTTTAATTAAAAAAGTTAAAAGTTATGACAGAAAAACTGAGATTAAATTTATATTTACAAACTTTTTGTTTGACCCTGTATATCTCGAAAAGTATCAATTTTTTTGAAAAAACTCAAGAATACCTTTTTATGTAAAATTAAAGTTTACATTAAAAAACGTTAAAAACCCTCATTTTAATTAAAAACTTTAAAAGTTATGACAGAAAAACTAAGATCAAATTTATATTTACAAACTTTTTGTTTGACCCTATATATCTCGAAAAGTATTTATTTTTTTGAAAAAACTTAGACATCCTTTTTTGTGCAATAATAAATTTTACATCAAAACATCTTATTTTAATTAAAAACGTTAAAAGTTATGACGGAAAAACTGAGATTAAATTTATATTTACAAACTTTTTGTTTGACCCTGTATATCTCGAAAAGTATCAGTTTTTTTAAAAAAATTCAAGAATACTTTTTTATGTAAAATTAAATTTTACAATAAAAAAGGTTAAAAAACCTTATTTTCATTAAAAACTTTAAAAGTTATGACAGAAAAACTAAGATCAAATTTATATTTCCAAACTTTTTGTTTGAACCTATATATCTCGAAAAGTATTAGTTTTTTTGAAAAAACTTAAGAATACTTTTTTGTGTAATATTAAATTCTACATTAAAAAACATCAAGAAATCGTATTTTAATAAAAAACGTTAAAAGTTATGACAGAAAAACTAAGATTAAATTTATATTTACAAACTTTTTGTTTGACCCTGTATATCTGAAAAAGTATTAGTTTTTTTAAAAAAACTCAGGAATACTTTTTTATGTAAAATTAAATTTTACATCAAAAAACCCCAAAAAATCTTATTTTAATTAAAAACTTTAAAAGTTATGACAGAAAAACTGAGATCAAATTTATATTTACAAACTTTTTGTTTGACCCTATATATCTCGAAAAGTATTAGTTTTTTTGAAAAAATTCAGGAATACTTTTTTGTGTAATATTAAATTCTACATCAAAAAAATCCTATTTTAATTAAAAACGTTAAAAGTTATGACAGAAAAACTGAGATTAAATTTATATTTACAAACTTTTTGTTTGACCCTGTATATCTCAAAAAGTATCAGTTCTTTTGAAAAAACTCAGCAATACTTATTTATGTAAAATTAAATTCTACATAAAAAACATCAAAAAATCTTATTTTAATTAAAAACGTTAAAAGTTATGACAGAAAAACTGAGATTAAATATATATTTACAAACTTTTTGTTTGACCCTGTATATCTCGAAAAGTATCAGTTTTTTTGAAAAAACTCAGGAATACTTTTTAATGTAAAATTAAATTTTACAATGAAAAGCGTTAAAAAACCTTATTTTAATTATAAACTTTAAAAGTTATGACAGAAAAACTAAGATCAAATTTATATTTACAAATTTTTTGTTTAACCCTGTATATCTCGAAAAGTATCAGTTCTTTTCAAAAAACTCAAGAATAGTTATTTATGTAAAATTAAATTTTACATCAAAAAATGTTGAAACCCTTTAATTAAAAACTTTAAAAGTTATGACAGAAAAACTAAGATCAAATTTATATTTACAAACTTTTTGTTTGACCCTATATATCTCGAAAAGTATTAGTTTTTGTGAAAAAATTCAAGAATACTTTTTTGTGTAATATTAAATTCTACATCAAAAAATCTTATTTTAATTAAAAACGTTAAAAGTTATGAATGTAAAACTGAGATTAAATTTATATTTACAAACTTTTTGTTTGACCCTGTATATCTCGAAAAGTATCAATTTTTTTGAAAAAACTCAGGAATACCTTTTTATGTAAAATTAAATTTTACATTAAAAAACGTTAAAAACCCTCATTTTAATTAAAAACTTTAAAAGTTGTGACAGAAAAACTAAGATCAAATTTATATTTACAAACTTTTTGTTTGACCCTATATATCTCGAAAAGTATTAGTTTTTTTGAAAAAACTTAGACATCCTTTTTTGTGCAATAATAAATTTTACATCAAAACATCTTATTTTAATTAAAAACGTTAAAAGTTATGACGGAAAAACTGAGATTAAATTTATATTTACAAACTTTTTGTTTGACCCTGTATATATCGAAAAGTATCAGTTTTTTTGGAAAAACTTAAGAATAATTTTTTATGTAGAATTAAATTTTACATCAAAAAAATTAAAAAAATCTCATTTTATTTAAAAACTTAAAAGTTATGACAGAAAAACTAAGATCAAATTTATATTTACAAACTTTTTGTTTGACCCTATATATCTCGAAAAGTATTAGTTTTTTTGAAAAAACTTAAGAATACTTTTTTGTGTAATATTAAATTCTACATTAAAGAACATCAAAAAATCGTATTTTTATTAAAAACGTTAAAAGTTATGACAGAAAAACTAAGATTAAATTTATATTTACAAACTTTTTGTTTGACCCTGTATATCTGAAAAAGTATTAGTTTTTTTAAAAAAACTCAGGAATACTTTTTTATGTAAAATTAAATTTTACATAAAAAAACCCCAAAAAATCTTTTTTTAATTAAAAACTTTAAAAGTTATGACAGAAAAACTGAGATCAAATTTATATTTACAAACTTTTTGTTTGACCCTATATATCTCGAAAAGTATTAGTTTTTTTGAAAAAATTCAGGAATACTTTTTTGTGTAATATTAAATTCTACATTAAAAAAATCTTATTTTAATTAAAAACGTTAAAATTTATGACAGAAAAACTGAGATTAAATTTATATTTACAAACTTTTTGTTTGACCCTGTATATCCCGAAAAGTATCAGTTCTTTTGAAAAAACTCAGGAATACTTATTTATGTAAAATTAAATTCTACATAAAAAATATCAAAAAATCTTATTTTAATTAAAAACGTTAAAAGTTATGACAGAAAAACTGAGATTAAATTTATATTTAGAAACTTTTTGTTTGACCCTGTATATCTCGAAAAGTATCAGTTTTTTTGAAAAAACTCAGGAATACTTTTTAATAAAAAATTCAATTTTTCAATGAAAAGCGTTAAAAAACCTTATTTTAATTAAAAACTTTAAAAGTTATGACAGAAAAACTAAGATCAAATTTATATTTACAAATTTTTTGTTTGACCCTGTATATCTCGAAAAGTATCAGTTCTTTTGAAAAAACTCAGAAATAGTTATTTATGTAAAATTAAATTTTACATCAAAAAATGTTAAAACCCTCATTTTAATTAAAAACTTTAAAAGTTATGACAGAAAAACTAAGATCAAATTTATATTTACAAACTTTTTGTTTGACCCTATATATCTCGAAAAGTATTAGTTTTTTTGAAAAAATTCAAGAATACTTTTTTGTGTAATATTAAATTCTACATCAAAAAATCTAATTTTAATTAAAAAAGTTAAAAGTTATGACAGAAAAACTGAGATTAAATTTATATTTACAAACTTTTTGTTTGACCCTGTATATCTCGAAAAGTATCAATTTTTTTGAAAAAACTCAAGAATACCTTTTTATGTAAAATTAAAGTTTACATTAAAAAACGTTAAAAACCCTCATTTTAATTAAAAACTTTAAAAGTTATGACAGAAAAACTAAGATCAAATTTATATTTACAAACTTTTTGTTTGACCCTATATATCTCGAAAAGTATTTATTTTTTTGAAAAAACTTAGACATCCTTTTTTGTGCAATAATAAATTTTACATCAAAACATCTTATTTTAATTAAAAACGTTAAAAGTTATGACGGAAAAACTGAGATTAAATTTATATTTACAAACTTTTTGTTTGACCCTCTATATATCGAAAAGTATCAGTTTTTTTGGAAAAACTCAGGAATAATTTTTTATGTAAAATTAAATTTTACATCAAAAAACCCCAAAAAATCTTATTTTATTTAAAAACATTAAAAGTTATGACAGAAAAACTGAGATTAAATTTATAGTTGCAATCTTCTTGTTTGACCCTGTATATCTCGAAAAGTATCAGTTCTTTAAAAAAAACTCTAGAATACTTATTTATGTAAAATTAAATTTTACATCAAAAAATGTTAAAAAACCTCTTCGTTATTGAAAACTTAAAAAGATATGACAGAAAAACTGAGATTAAGTTTATATTTACAAACTTTTTGTTTGACCCTGTATATCTCGAAAAGTATCAGTTCTTTTGAAAAAACTCAAGAATACTTATTTATGTAAAATTAAATTTTACATCAAAAAATGTTAAAAACCCTAATTTTAATTAAAAACTTTAAAAGTTATGACAGAAAAACTAAGATCAAATTTATATTTGCAAACTTTTTGTTTGACCCTATATATCTCGAAAAGTATTAGTTTTTTTGAAAAAATTCAGGAATACTTTTTTGTGTAATATTAAATTCTACATCAAAAAATCTTATTTTAATTAAAAACGTTAAAAGTTATGACAGAAAAACTAAGATTAAATTTATATTTGCAAACTTTTTGTTTGGCCCTGTATATCTCCAAAAGTATCAGTTCTTTTAAAAAAACTCAGAAATACTTATTTATGTAAAATTAAGTTCTACATCAAAAAACATCAAAAAATCTAATTTTAATTTAAAACGTTAAAAGTTATGACAGAAAAACTGAGATAAAATTTATATTTACAAACTTTTTGTTTGACCCTGTATATCTCGAAAAGTATCAATTTTTTTGAAAAAACTCAAGAATACTTTTTTATGTAAAATTAAATTTTACATCAAAAAATGTTAAAGAACCTCTTTTTAATTAAAAACTTTAAAAGTTATGACAGAAAAACTAAGATCAAATTTATATTTACAAACTTTTTGTTTGACCCTATATATCTCGAAAAGTATTAATTTTTTTGAAAAAACTTAGACATCCTTTTTTGTGCAATAATAAATTTTACATCAAAACATCTTATTTTAATTAAAAACGTTAAAAGTTATGACGGAAAAACTGAGATTAAATTTATATTTACAAACTTTTTGTTTGACCCTCTATATATCGAAAAGTATCAGTTTTTTTGGAAAAACTCTAAAATACTTATTTATGTAAAATTAAATTTTACATCAAAAAATGTTAAAAAACCTCTTCGTTATTGAAAACTTAAAAATATATGACAGAAAAACTGAGATTAAGTTTATATTTACAAACTTTTTGTTTGACCCTGTGTATCTCGAAAAGTATCAGTTCTTTTGAAAAAACTCAAGAATACTTATTTATGTAAATTTTACATCAAAAAACGTTAAAAAACCTCTTTTTAATTAAAAACTTTAAAAGATATGACAGAAAAACTGAGATCAAATTTATATTTACAAACTTTTTGTTTGACCCTATATATCTCGAAAAGTATTAGTTTTTTTTTAAAAATTCAAGAATACTTTATTGTGTAGTATTAGATTCTACATCGAAAAATCTTATTTTAATTAAAAACGTTAAAAGTTATGACAGAAAAACTGAGATTAAGTTTATATTTACAAACTTTTTGTTTGACCCTGTATATCTCGAAAAGTATCAGTTCTTTTGAAAAAACTCAAGAATACTTATTTATGTAAAATTAAATTTTACATCAAAAAATGTTAAAACCCTAATTTTAATTAAAAACTTTAAAAGTTATGACAGAAAAACTAAGATCAAATTTATATTTGCAAACTTTTTGTTTGACCCTATATATCTCGAAAAGTATTAATTTTTTTGAAAAAACTTAGACATCCTTTTTTGTGCAATAATAAATTTTACATCAAAACATCTTATTTTAATTAAAAACGTTAAAAGTTATGACGGAAAAACTGAGATTAAATTTATATTTACAAACTTTTTGTTTGACCCTGTATATTTTGAAAAGTATCAGTTTTTTTGAAAAAACTCAGGAATACTTTTTAATGTAAAATTAAATTTTACAATGAAAAGCGTTAAAAAACCTTATTTTAATTAAAAACTTTAAAAGTTATGACAGAAAAACTAAGATCAAATTTATATTTACAAATTTTTTGTTTGACCCTGTATATCTCGAAAAGTATCAGTTCTTTTGAAAAAACTCAAGAATAGTTATTTATGTAAAATTAAATTTTACATCAAAGAATGTTAAAACCCTCATTTTAATTAAAAACTTTAAAAGTTATGACAGAAAAACTAAGATCAAATTTATATTTACAAACTTTTTGTTTGACCCTATATATCTCGAAAAGTATTAGTTTTTTTGAAAAAATTCAAGAATACTTTTTTGTGTAATATTAAATTCTACATCAAAAAATCTTATTTTAATTAAAAAAGTTAAAAGTTATGACAGAAAAACTGAGATTAAATTTATATTTACAAACTTTTTGTTTGACCCTGTATATCTCGAAAAGTATCAATTTTTTTGAAAAAACTTAGGAATACCTTTTTATGTAAAATTAAATTTTACATTAAAAAACGTTAAAAACCCTCATTTTAATTAAAAACTTTAAAAGTTGTGACAGAAAAACTAAGATCAAATTTATATTTACAAACTTTTTGTTTGACCCTATATATCTCGAAAAGTATTAGTTTTTTTGAAAAAACTTAGACATCCTTTTTTGTGCAATAATAAATTTTACATCAAAACATCTTATTTTAATTAAAAACGTTAAAAGTTATGACGGAAAAACTGAGATTAAATTTATATTTACAAACTTTTTGTTTGACCCTGTATATATCGAAAAGTATCAGTTTTTTTGGAAAAACTTAAGAATAATTTTTTATGTAGAATTAAATTTTACATCAAATAAATTAAAAAAATCTCATTTTATTTAAAAACTTAAAAGTTATGACAGAAAAACTAAGATCAAATTTATATTTACAAACTTTTTGTTTGACCCTATATATCTCGAAAAGTATTAGTTTTTTTGAAAAAACTTAAGAATACTTTTTTGTGTAATATTAAATTCTACATTAAAGATCATCAAAAAATCGTATTTTTATTAAAAACGTTAAAAGTTATGACAGAAAATCTAAGATTAAATTTATATTTACAAACTTTTTGTTTGACCCTGTATATCTGAAAAAGTATTAGTTTTTTTAAAAAAACTCAGGTATACTTTTTTATGTAAAATTAAATTTTACATAAAAAAACCCCAAAAAATCTTTTTTTAATTAAAAACTTTAAAAGTTATGACAGAAAAACTGAGATCAAATTTATATTTACAAACTTTTTGTTTGACCCTATATATCTCGAAAAGTATTAGTTTTTTTGAAAAAATTCAGGAATACTTTTTTGTGTAATATTAAATTCTACATCAAAAAAATCTTATTTTAATTAAAAACGTTAAAATTTATGACAGAAAAACTGAGATTAAATTTATATTTACAAACTTTTTGTTTGACCCTGTATATCCCGAAAAGTATCAGTTCTTTTGAAAAAACTCAGGAATACTTATTTATGTAAAATTAAATTCTACATAAAAAACATCAAAAAATCTTATTTTAATTAAAAACGTTAAAAGTTATGACAGAAAAACTGAGATTAAATTTATATTTAGAAACTTTTTGTTTGACCCTGTATATCTCGAAAAGTATCAGTTTTTTTGAAAAAACTCAGGAATACTTTTTAATAAAAAATTCAATTTTACAATGAAAAGCGTTAAAAAACCTTATTTTAATTAAAAACTTTAAAAGTTATGACAGAAAATCTAAGATCAAATTTATATTTACAAATTTTTTGTTTGACCCTGTATATCTCGAAAAGTATCAGTTCTTTTGAAAAAACTCAGAAATAGTTATTTATGTAAAATTAAATTTTACATCAAAAAATGTTAAAACCCTCATTTTAATTAAAAACTTTAAAAGTTATGACAGAAAAACTAAGATCAAATTTATATTTACAAACTTTTTGTTTGACCCTATATATCTCGAAAAGTATTTATTTTTTTGAAAAAACTTAGACATCCTTTTTTGTGCAATAATAAATTTTACATCAAAACATCTTATTTTAATTAAAAACGTTAAAAGTTATGACGGAAAAACTGAGATTAAATTTATATTTACAAACTTTTTGTTTGACCCTCTATATATCGAAAAGTATCAGTTTTTTTGGAAAAACTCAGGAATAATTTTTTATGTAAAATTAAATTTTACATCAAAAAACCCCAAAAAATCTTATTTTATTTAAAAACATTAAAAGTTATGACAGAAAAACTGAGATTAAATTTATAGTTGCAATCTTCTTGTTTGACCCTGTATATCTCGAAAAGTATCAGTTCTTTAAAAAAAACTTTAGAATACTTATTTATGTAAAATTAAATTTTACATCAAAAAATGTTAAAAAACCTCTTCGTTATTAAAAACTTAAAAAGATATGACAGAAAAACTGAGATTAAGTTTATATTTACAAACTTTTTGTTTGACCCTATATATCTCGAAAAGTATTAGTTTTTTTTTAAAAATTCAAGAATACTTTATTGTGTAGTATTAGATTCTACATCGAAAAATCTTATTTTAATTAAAAACGTTAAAAGTTATGACAGAAAAACTGAGATTAAGTTTATATTTACAAACTTTTTGTTTGACCCTGTATATCTCGAAAAGTATCAGTTCTTTTGAAAAAACTCAAGAATACTTATTTATGTAAAATTAAATTTTACATCAAAAAATGTTAAAACCCTAATTTTAATTAAAAACTTTAAAAGTTATGACAGAAAAACTAAGATCAAATTTATATTTGCAAACTTTTTGTTTGACCCTATATATCTCGAAAAGTATTAATTTTTTTGAAAAAACTTAGACATCCTTTTTTGTGCAATAATAAATTTTACATCAAAACATCTTATTTTAATTAAAAACGTTAAAAGTTATGACGGAAAAACTGAGATTAAATTTATATTTACAAACTTTTTGTTTGACCCTCTATATATCGAAAAGTATCAGTTTTTTTGGAAAAACTCTATAATACTTATTTATGTAAAATTAAATTTTACATCAAAAAATGTTAAAAAACCTCTTCGTTATTGAAAACTTAAAAAGATATGACAGAAAAACTGAGATTAAGTTTATATTTACAAACTTTTTGTTTGACCCTGTATATCTCGAAAAGTATCAGTTCTTTTGAAAAATTTCAAGAATACTTATTTATGTAAATTTTACATCAAAAAACGTTAAAAAACCTCTTTTTAATTAAAAACTTTAAAAGATATGACAGAAAAACTGAGATCAAATTTATATTTACAAACTTTTTGTTTGACCCTATATATCTCGAAAAGTATTAGTTTTTTTTTTAAAATTCAAGAATACTTTATTGTGTAGTATTAGATTCTACATCAAAAAATCTTATTTTAATTAAAAACGTTAAAAGTTATGACAGAAAAACTGAGATTAAGTTTATATTTACAAACTTTTTGTTTGACCCTGTATATCTCGAAAAGTATCAGTTCTTTTGAAAAAACTCAAGAATACTTATTTATGTAAAATTAAATTTTACATCAAAAAATGTTAAAAACCCTAATTTTAATTAAAAACTTTAAAAGTTATGACAGAAAAACTAAGATCAAATTTATATTTGCAAACTTTTTGTTTGACCCTATATATCTCGAAAAGTATTAGTTTTTTTGAAAAAATTCAGGAATACTTTTTTGTGTAATATTAAATTCTACATCAAAAAAATCTTATTTTAATTAAAAACGTTAAAAGTTATGACAGAAAAACTGAGATTAAGTTTATATTTACAAACTTTTTGTTTGACCCTGTATATCTCGAAAAGTATCAGTTCTTTTGAAAAAACTCAGGAATACTTATTTATGTAAAATTAAATTCTACATAAAAAACATCAAAAAATCTTATTTTAATTAAAAACGTTAAAAGTTATGACAGAAAAACTGAGATTAAATTTATATTTAGAAACTTTTTGTTTGACCCTGTATATTTTGAAAAGTATCAGTTTTTTTGAAAAAACTCAGGAATACTTTTTAATGTAAAATTAAATTTTACAATGAAAAGCGTTAAAAAACCTTATTTTAATTAAAAACTTTAAAAGTTATGACAGAAAAACTAAGATCAAATTTATATTTACAAATTTTTTGTTTGACCCTGTATATCTCGAAAAGTATCAGTTCTTTTGAAAAAACTCAAGAATAGTTATTTATGTAAAATTAAATTTTACATCAAAGAATGTTAAAACCCTCATTTTAATTAAAAACTTTAAAAGTTATGACAGAAAAACTAAGATCAAATTTATATTTACAAACTTTTTGTTTGACCCTATATATCTCGAAAAGTATTAGTTTTTTTGAAAAAATTCAAGAATACTTTTTTGTGTAATATTAAATTCTACATCAAAAAATCTTATTTTAATTAAAAAAGTTAAAAGTTATGACAGAAAAACTGAGATTAAATTTATATTTACAAACTTTTTGTTTGACCCTGTATATCTCGAAAAGTATCAATTTTTTTGAAAAAACTTAGGAATACCTTTTTATGTAAAATTAAATTTTACATTAAAAAACGTTAAAAACCCTCATTTTAATTAAAAACTTTAAAAGTTGTGACAGAAAAACTAAGATCAAATTTATATTTACAAACTTTTTGTTTGACCCTATATATCTCGAAAAGTATTAGTTTTTTTGAAAAAACTTAGACATCCTTTTTTGTGCAATAATAAATTTTACATCAAAACATCTTATTTTAATTAAAAACGTTAAAAGTTATGACGGAAAAACTGAGATTAAATTTATATTTACAAACTTTTTGTTTGACCCTGTATATATCGAAAAGTATCAGTTTTTTTGGAAAAACTTAAGAATAATTTTTTATGTAGAATTAAATTTTACATCAAATAAATTAAAAAAATCTCATTTTATTTAAAAACTTAAAAGTTATGACAGAAAAACTAAGATCAAATTTATATTTACAAACTTTTTGTTTGACCCTATATATCTCGAAAAGTATTAGTTTTTTTGAAAAAACTTAAGAATACTTTTTTGTGTAATATTAAATTCTACATTAAAGATCATCAAAAAATCGTATTTTTATTAAAAACGTTAAAAGTTATGACAGAAAATCTAAGATTAAATTTATATTTACAAACTTTTTGTTTGACCCTGTATATCTGAAAAAGTATTAGTTTTTTTAAAAAAACTCAGGTATACTTTTTTATGTAAAATTAAATTTTACATAAAAAAACCCCAAAAAATCTTTTTTTAATTAAAAACTTTAAAAGTTATGACAGAAAAACTGAGATCAAATTTATATTTACAAACTTTTTGTTTGACCCTATATATCTCGAAAAGTATTAGTTTTTTTGAAAAAATTCAGGAATACTTTTTTGTGTAATATTAAATTCTACATCAAAAAAATCTTATTTTAATTAAAAACGTTAAAATTTATGACAGAAAAACTGAGATTAAATTTATATTTACAAACTTTTTGTTTGACCCTGTATATCCCGAAAAGTATCAGTTCTTTTGAAAAAACTCAGGAATACTTATTTATGTAAAATTAAATTCTACATAAAAAACATCAAAAAATCTTATTTTAATTAAAAACGTTAAAAGTTATGACAGAAAAACTGAGATTAAATTTATATTTAGAAACTTTTTGTTTGACCCTGTATATCTCGAAAAGTATCAGTTTTTTTGAAAAAACTCAGGAATACTTTTTAATAAAAAATTCAATTTTACAATGAAAAGCGTTAAAAAACCTTATTTTAATTAAAAACTTTAAAAGTTATGACAGAAAATCTAAGATCAAATTTATATTTACAAATTTTTTGTTTGACCCTGTATATCTCGAAAAGTATCAGTTCTTTTGAAAAAACTCAGAAATAGTTATTTATGTAAAATTAAATTTTACATCAAAAAATGTTAAAACCCTCATTTTAATTAAAAACTTTAAAAGTTATGACAGAAAAACTAAGATCAAATTTATATTTACAAACTTTTTGTTTGACCCTATATATCTCGAAAAGTATTTATTTTTTTGAAAAAACTTAGACATCCTTTTTTGTGCAATAATAAATTTTACATCAAAACATCTTATTTTAATTAAAAACGTTAAAAGTTATGACGGAAAAACTGAGATTAAATTTATATTTACAAACTTTTTGTTTGACCCTCTATATATCGAAAAGTATCAGTTTTTTTGGAAAAACTCAGGAATAATTTTTTATGTAAAATTAAATTTTACATCAAAAAACCCCAAAAAATCTTATTTTATTTAAAAACATTAAAAGTTATGACAGAAAAACTGAGATTAAATTTATAGTTGCAATCTTCTTGTTTGACCCTGTATATCTCGAAAAGTATCAGTTCTTTAAAAAAAACTTTAGAATACTTATTTATGTAAAATTAAATTTTACATCAAAAAATGTTAAAAAACCTCTTCGTTATTAAAAACTTAAAAAGATATGACAGAAAAACTGAGATTAAGTTTATATTTACAAACTTTTTGTTTGACCCTGTATATCTCGAAAAGTATCAGTTCTTTTGAAAAAACTCAAGAATACTTATTTATGTAAAATTAAATTTTACATCAAAAAATGTTAAAAACCCTAATTTTAATTAAAAACTTTAAAAGTTATGACAGAAAAACTAAGATCAAATTTATATTTGCAAACTTTTTGTTTGACCCTATATATCTCGAAAAGTATTAGTTTTTTTGAAAAAATTCAGGAATACTTTTTTGTGTAATATTAAATTCTACATCAAAAAATCTTATTTTAATTAAAAACGTTAAAAGTTATGACAGAAAAACTAAGATTAAATTTATATTTACAAACTTTTTGTTTGGCCCTGTATATCTCCAAAAGTATCAGTTCTTTTAAAAAAACTCAGAAATACTTATTTATGTAAAATTAAGTTCTACATCAAAAATCATCAAAAAATCTAATTTTAATTTAAAACGTTAAAAGTTATGACAGAAAAACTGAGATAAAATTTATATTTACAAACTTTTTGTTTGACCCTGTATATCTCGAAAAGTATCAATTTTTTTGAAAAAACTCAAGAATACTTTTTTATGTAAAATTAAATTTTACATCAAAAAATGTTAAAGAACCTCTTTTTAATTAAAAACTTTAAAAGTTATGACAGAAAAACTAAGATCAAATTTATATTTACAAACTTTTTGTTTGACCCTATATATCTCGAAAAGTATTAATTTTTTTGAAAAAACTTAGACATCCTTTTTTGTGCAATAATAAATTTTACATCAAAACATCTTATTTTAATTAAAAACGTTAAAAGTTATGACGGAAAAACTGAGATTAAATTTATATTTACAAACTTTTTGTTTGACCCTCTATATATCGAAAAGTATCAGTTTTTTTGGAAAAACTCTAAAATACTTATTTATGTAAAATTAAATTTTACATCAAAAAATGTTAAAAAACCTCTTCGTTATTGAAAACTTAAAAAGATATGACAGAAAAACTGAGATTAAGTTTATATTTACAAACTTTTTGTTTGACCCTGTATATCTCGAAAAGTATCAGTTCTTTTGAAAAATTTCAAGAATACTTATTTATGTAAATTTTACATCAAAAAACGTTAAAAAACCTCTTTTTAATTAAAAACTTTAAAAGATATGACAGAAAAACTGAGATCAAATTTATATTTACAAACTTTTTGTTTGACCCTATATATCTCGAAAAGTATTAGTTTTTTTGAAAAAACTTAGACATCCTTTTTTGTGCAATAATAAATTTTACATCAAAACATCTTATTTTAATTAAAAACGTTAAAAGTTATGACGAAAACTGAGATTAAATTTATATTTACAAACTTTTTGTTTGACCCTGTATATATCGAAAAGTATCAGTTTTTTTGGAAAAACTTAAGAATAATTTTTTATGTAGAATTAAATTTTACATCAAATAAATTAAAAAAATCTCATTTTATTTAAAAACTTAAAAGTTATGACAGAAAAACTAAGATCAAATTTATATTTACAAACTTTTTGTTTGACCCTATATATCTCGAAAAGTATTAGTTTTTTTGAAAAAACTTAAGAATACTTTTTTGTGTAATATTAAATTCTACATTAAAGATCATCAAAAAATCGTATTTTTATTAAAAACGTTAAAAGTTATGACAGAAAATCTAAGATTAAATTTATATTTACAAACTTTTTGTTTGACCCTGTATATCTGAAAAAGTATTAGTTTTTTTAAAAAAACTCAGGTATACTTTTTTATGTAAAATTAAATTTTACATAAAAAAACCCCAAAAAATCTTTTTTTAATTAAAAACTTTAAAATTTATGACAGAAAAACTGAGATTAAATTTATATTTACAAACTTTTTGTTTGACCCTGTATATCCCGAAAAGTATCAGTTCTTTTGAAAAAACTCAGGAATACTTATTTATGTAAAATTAAATTCTACATAAAAAACATCAAAAAATCTTATTTTAATTAAAAACGTTAAAAGTTATGACAGAAAAACTGAGATTAAATTTATATTTAGAAACTTTTTGTTTGACCCTGTATATCTCGAAAAGTATCAGTTTTTTTGAAAAAACTCAGGAATACTTTTTAATAAAAAATTCAATTTTACAATGAAAAGCGTTAAAAAACCTTATTTTAATTAAAAACTTTAAAAGTTATGACAGAAAATCTAAGATCAAATTTATATTTACAAATTTTTTGTTTGACCCTGTATATCTCGAAAAGTATCAGTTCTTTTGAAAAAACTCAGAAATAGTTATTTATGTAAAATTAAATTTTACATCAAAAAATGTTAAAACCCTCATTTTAATTAAAAACTTTAAAAGTTATGACAGAAAAACTAAGATCAAATTTATATTTACAAACTTTTTGTTTGACCCTATATATCTCGAAAAGTATTTATTTTTTTGAAAAAACTTAGACATCCTTTTTTGTGCAATAATAAATTTTACATCAAAACATCTTATTTTAATTAAAAACGTTAAAAGTTATGACGGAAAAACTGAGATTAAATTTATATTTACAAACTTTTTGTTTGACCCTCTATATATCGAAAAGTATCAGTTTTTTTGGAAAAACTCAGGAATAATTTTTTATGTAAAATTAAATTTTACATCAAAAAACCCCAAAAAATCTTATTTTATTTAAAAACATTAAAAGTTATGACAGAAAAACTGAGATTAAATTTATAGTTGCAATCTTCTTGTTTGACCCTGTATATCTCGAAAAGTATCAGTTCTTTAAAAAAAACTTTAGAATACTTATTTATGTAAAATTAAATTTTACATCAAAAAATGTTAAAAAACCTCTTCGTTATTAAAAACTTAAAAAGATATGACAGAAAAACTGAGATTAAGTTTATATTTACAAACTTTTTGTTTGACCCTGTATATCTCGAAAAGTATCAGTTCTTTTGAAAAAACTCAAGAATACTTATTTATGTAAAATTAAATTTTACATCAAAAAATGTTAAAAACCCTAATTTTAATTAAAAACTTTAAAAGTTATGACAGAAAAACTAAGATCAAATTTATATTTGCAAACTTTTTGTTTGACCCTATATATCTCGAAAAGTATTAGTTTTTTTGAAAAAATTCAGGAATACTTTTTTGTGTAATATTAAATTCTACATCAAAAAATCTTATTTTAATTAAAAACGTTAAAAGTTATGACAGAAAAACTAAGATTAAATTTATATTTACAAACTTTTTGTTTGGCCCTGTATATCTCCAAAAGTATCAGTTCTTTTAAAAAAACTCAGAAATACTTATTTATGTAAAATTAAGTTCTACATCAAAAAACATCAAAAAATCTAATTTTAATTTAAAACGTTAAAAGTTATGACAGAAAAACTGAGATAAAATTTATATTTACAAACTTTTTGTTTGACCCTGTATATCTCGAAAAGTATCAATTTTTTTGAAAAAACTCAAGAATACTTTTTTATGTAAAATTAAATTTTACATCAAAAAATGTTAAAGAACCTCTTTTTAATTAAAAACTTTAAAAGTTATGACAGAAAAACTAAGATCAAATTTATATTTACAAACTTTTTGTTTGACCCTATATATCTCGAAAAGTATTAATTTTTTTGAAAAAACTTAGACATCCTTTTTTGTGCAATAATAAATTTTACATCAAAACATCTTATTTTAATTAAAAACGTTAAAAGTTATGACGGAAAAACTGAGATTAAATTTATATTTACAAACTTTTTGTTTGACCCTCTATATATCGAAAAGTATCAGTTTTTTTGGAAAAACTCTAAAATACTTATTTATGTAAAATTAAATTTTACATCAAAAAATGTTAAAAAACCTCTTCGTTATTGAAAACTTAAAAAGATATGACAGAAAAACTGAGATTAAGTTTATATTTACAAACTTTTTGTTTGACCCTGTATATCTCGAAAAGTATCAGTTCTTTTGAAAAATTTCAAGAATACTTATTTATGTAAATTTTACATCAAAAAACGTTAAAAAACCTCTTTTTAATTAAAAACTTTAAAAGATATGACAGAAAAACTGAGATCAAATTTATATTTACAAACTTTTTGTTTGACCCTATATATCTCGAAAAGTATTAGTTTTTTTTTTAAAATTCAAGAATACTTTATTGTGTAGTATTAGATTCTACATCAAAAAATCTTATTTTAATTAAAAACGTTAAAAGTTATGACAGAAAAACTGAGATTAAGTTTATATTTACAAACTTTTTGTTTGACCCTGTATATCTCGAAAAGTATCAGTTCTTTTGAAAAAACTCAAGAATACTTATTTATGTAAAATTAAATTTTACATCAAAAAATGTTAAAAACCCTAATTTTAATTAAAAACTTTAAAAGTTATGACAGAAAAACTAAGATCAAATTTATATTTGCAAACTTTTTGTTTGACCCTATATATCTCGAAAAGTATTAGTTTTTTTGAAAAAATTCAGGAATACTTTTTTGTGTAATATTAAATTCTACATCAAAAAAATCTTATTTTAATTAAAAACGTTAAAAGTTATGACAGAAAAACTGAGATTAAGTTTATATTTACAAACTTTTTGTTTGACCCTGTATATCTCGAAAAGTATCAGTTCTTTTGAAAAAACTCAGGAATACTTATTTATGTAAAATTAAATTCTACATAAAAAACATCAAAAAATCTTATTTTAATTAAAAACGTTAAAAGTTATGACAGAAAAACTGAGATTAAATTTATATTTAGAAACTTTTTGTTTGACCCTGTATATTTTGAAAAGTATCAGTTTTTTTGAAAAAACTCAGGAATACTTTTTAATGTAAAATTAAATTTTACAATGAAAAGCGTTAAAAAACCTTATTTTAATTAAAAACTTTAAAAGTTATGACAGAAAAACTAAGATCAAATTTATATTTACAAATTTTTTGTTTGACCCTGTATATCTCGAAAAGTATCAGTTCTTTTGAAAAAACTCAAGAATAGTTATTTATGTAAAATTAAATTTTACATCAAAGAATGTTAAAACCCTCATTTTAATTAAAAACTTTAAAAGTTATGACAGAAAAACTAAGATCAAATTTATATTTACAAACTTTTTGTTTGACCCTATATATCTCGAAAAGTATTAGTTTTTTTGAAAAAATTCAAGAATACTTTTTTGTGTAATATTAAATTCTACATCAAAAAATCTTATTTTAATTAAAAAAGTTAAAAGTTATGACAGAAAAACTGAGATTAAATTTATATTTACAAACTTTTTGTTTGACCCTGTATATCTCGAAAAGTATCAATTTTTTTGAAAAAACTTAGGAATACCTTTTTATGTAAAATTAAATTTTACATTAAAAAACGTTAAAAACCCTCATTTTAATTAAAAACTTTAAAAGTTGTGACAGAAAAACTAAGATCAAATTTATATTTACAAACTTTTTGTTTGACCCTATATATCTCGAAAAGTATTAGTTTTTTTGAAAAAACTTAGACATCCTTTTTTGTGCAATAATAAATTTTACATCAAAACATCTTATTTTAATTAAAAACGTTAAAAGTTATGACGGAAAAACTGAGATTAAATTTATATTTACAAACTTTTTGTTTGACCCTGTATATATCGAAAAGTATCAGTTTTTTTGGAAAAACTTAAGAATAATTTTTTATGTAGAATTAAATTTTACATCAAATAAATTAAAAAAATCTCATTTTATTTAAAAACTTAAAAGTTATGACAGAAAAACTAAGATCAAATTTATATTTACAAACTTTTTGTTTGACCCTATATATCTCGAAAAGTATTAGTTTTTTTGAAAAAACTTAAGAATACTTTTTTGTGTAATATTAAATTCTACATTAAAGATCATCAAAAAATCGTATTTTTATTAAAAACGTTAAAAGTTATGACAGAAAATCTAAGATTAAATTTATATTTACAAACTTTTTGTTTGACCCTGTATATCTGAAAAAGTATTAGTTTTTTTAAAAAAACTCAGGTATACTTTTTTATGTAAAATTAAATTTTACATAAAAAAACCCCAAAAAATCTTTTTTTAATTAAAAACTTTAAAAGTTATGACAGAAAAACTGAGATCAAATTTATATTTACAAACTTTTTGTTTGACCCTATATATCTCGAAAAGTATTAGTTTTTTTGAAAAAATTCAGGAATACTTTTTTGTGTAATATTAAATTCTACATCAAAAAAATCTTATTTTAATTAAAAACGTTAAAATTTATGACAGAAAAACTGAGATTAAATTTATATTTACAAACTTTTTGTTTGACCCTGTATATCCCGAAAAGTATCAGTTCTTTTGAAAAAACTCAGGAATACTTATTTATGTAAAATTAAATTCTACATAAAAAACATCAAAAAATCTTATTTTAATTAAAAACGTTAAAAGTTATGACAGAAAAACTGAGATTAAATTTATATTTAGAAACTTTTTGTTTGACCCTGTATATCTCGAAAAGTATCAGTTTTTTTGAAAAAACTCAGGAATACTTTTTAATAAAAAATTCAATTTTACAATGAAAAGCGTTAAAAAACCTTATTTTAATTAAAAACTTTAAAAGTTATGACAGAAAATCTAAGATCAAATTTATATTTACAAATTTTTTGTTTGACCCTGTATATCTCGAAAAGTATCAGTTCTTTTGAAAAAACTCAGAAATAGTTATTTATGTAAAATTAAATTTTACATCAAAAAATGTTAAAACCCTCATTTTAATTAAAAACTTTAAAAGTTATGACAGAAAAACTAAGATCAAATTTATATTTACAAACTTTTTGTTTGACCCTATATATCTCGAAAAGTATTTATTTTTTTGAAAAAACTTAGACATCCTTTTTTGTGCAATAATAAATTTTACATCAAAACATCTTATTTTAATTAAAAACGTTAAAAGTTATGACGGAAAAACTGAGATTAAATTTATATTTACAAACTTTTTGTTTGACCCTCTATATATCGAAAAGTATCAGTTTTTTTGGAAAAACTCAGGAATAATTTTTTATGTAAAATTAAATTTTACATCAAAAAACCCCAAAAAATCTTATTTTATTTAAAAACATTAAAAGTTATGACAGAAAAACTGAGATTAAATTTATAGTTGCAATCTTCTTGTTTGACCCTGTATATCTCGAAAAGTATCAGTTCTTTAAAAAAAACTTTAGAATACTTATTTATGTAAAATTAAATTTTACATCAAAAAATGTTAAAAAACCTCTTCGTTATTAAAAACTTAAAAAGATATGACAGAAAAACTGAGATTAAGTTTATATTTACAAACTTTTTGTTTGACCCTGTATATCTCGAAAAGTATCAGTTCTTTTGAAAAAACTCAAGAATACTTATTTATGTAAAATTAAATTTTACATCAAAAAATGTTAAAAACCCTAATTTTAATTAAAAACTTTAAAAGTTATGACAGAAAAACTAAGATCAAATTTATATTTGCAAACTTTTTGTTTGACCCTATATATCTCGAAAAGTATTAGTTTTTTTGAAAAAATTCAGGAATACTTTTTTGTGTAATATTAAATTCTACATCAAAAAATCTTATTTTAATTAAAAACGTTAAAAGTTATGACAGAAAAACTAAGATTAAATTTATATTTACAAACTTTTTGTTTGGCCCTGTATATCTCCAAAAGTATCAGTTCTTTTAAAAAAACTCAGAAATACTTATTTATGTAAAATTAAGTTCTACATCAAAAAACATCAAAAAATCTAATTTTAATTTAAAACGTTAAAAGTTATGACAGAAAAACTGAGATAAAATTTATATTTACAAACTTTTTGTTTGACCCTGTATATCTCGAAAAGTATCAATTTTTTTGAAAAAACTCAAGAATACTTTTTTATGTAAAATTAAATTTTACATCAAAAAATGTTAAAGAACCTCTTTTTAATTAAAAACTTTAAAAGTTATGACAGAAAAACTAAGATCAAATTTATATTTACAAACTTTTTGTTTGACCCTATATATCTCGAAAAGTATTAATTTTTTTGAAAAAACTTAGACATCCTTTTTTGTGCAATAATAAATTTTACATCAAAACATCTTATTTTAATTAAAAACGTTAAAAGTTATGACGGAAAAACTGAGATTAAATTTATATTTACAAACTTTTTGTTTGACCCTCTATATATCGAAAAGTATCAGTTTTTTTGGAAAAACTCTAGAATACTTATTTATGTAAAATTAAATTTTACTTCAAAAAATGTTAAAAAACCTCTTCGTTATTGAAAACTTAAAAAGATATGACAGAAAAACTGAGATTAAGTTTATATTTACAAACTTTTTGTTTGACCCTGTATATCTCGAAAAGTATCAGTTCTTTTGAAAAAACTCAAGAATACTTATTTATGTAAATTTTACATCAAAAAACGTTAAAAAACCTCTTTTTAATTAAAAACTTTAAAAGATATGACAGAAAAACTGAGATCAAATTTATATTTACAAACTTTTTGTTTGACCCTATATATCTCGAAAAGTATTAGTTTTTTTTTAAAAATTCAAGAATACTTTATTGTGTAGTATTAGATTCTACATCGAAAAATCTTATTTTAATTAAAAACGTTAAAAGTTATGACAGAAAAACTGAGATTAAGTTTATATTTACAAACTTTTTGTTTGACCCTGTATATCTCGAAAAGTATCAGTTCTTTTGGAAAAACTCAAGAATACTTATTTATGTAAAATTAAATTTTACATCAAAAAATGTTAAAAACCCTAATTTTAATTAAAAACTTTAAAAGTTATGACAGAAAAACTAAGATCAAATTTATATTTGCAAACTTTTTGTTTGACCCTATATATCTCGAAAAGTATTAATTTTTTTGAAAAAACTTAGACATCCTTTTTTGTGCAATAATAAATTTTACATCAAAACATCTTATTTTAATTAAAAACGTTAAAAGTTATGACGGAAAAACTGAGATTAAATTTATATTTACAAACTTTTTGTTTGACCCTCTATATATCGAAAAGTATCAGTTTTTTTGGAAAAACTCTAGAATACTTATTTATGTAAAATTAAATTTTACATCAAAAAATGTTAAAAAACCTCTTCGTTATTGAAAACTTAAAAAGATATGACAGAAAAACTGAGATTAAATTTATAGTTGCAATCTTTTTGTTTGACCCTGTATATCTCGAAAAGTATCAGTTCTTTTAAAAAAACTCTAGAATACTTATTTATGTAAAATTAAATTTTACATCAAAAAATGTTAAAAAACCTCTTCGTAATTGAAAACTTAAAAAGATATGACAGAAAAACTGAGATTAAGTTTATATTTACAAACTTTTTGTTTGACCCTGTATATCTCGAAAAGTATCAGTTCTTTTGAAAAAACTCAAAATACTTATTTATGTAAATTTTACATCAAAAAACGTTAAAAAACCTCTTTTTAATTAAAAACTTTAAAAGATATGACAGAAAAACTGAGATCAAATTTATATTTACAAACTTTTTGTTTGACCCTATATATCTCGAAAAGTATTAGTTTTTTTAAAAAAATTCAAGAATACTTTATTGTGTAGTATTAGATTCTACATCGAAAAATCTTATTTTAATTAAAAACGTTAAAAGTTATGACAGAAAAACTGAGATTAAGTTTATATTTACAAACTTTTTGTTTGACCCTGTATATCTCGAAAAGTATCAGTTCTTTTAAAAAAACTCAAGAATACTTATTTATATAAAATTAAATTTTACATCAAAAAATGTTAAAAACCCTAATTTTAATTAAAAATTTTAAAAGTTATGACAGAAAAACTAAGATCAAATTTATATTTGCAAACTTTTTGTTTGACCCTATATATCTCGAAAAGTATTAGCTTTTTTGAAAAAATTCAGGAATACTTTTTTGTGTAATATTAAATTCTACATCAAAACATCTAATTTTAATTTAAAACGTTAAAAGTTATGACAAAAAAACTAAGATCAAATTTATATTTACAAACTTTTTGTTTGACCCTATATATCTCGAAAAGTATTAGTTATTTTAAAAAAACTCAAAAATACTTTTTTGTGTGATATTAGATTTTTCATCAAAATTACATCAAAACCCTCACTTTAATTAAAAACTTTAAAAGTTATGACAGAAAAACTAAGATCAAATTTATATTTACAAACTTTTTGTTTGAAACTATATATCTCGAAAAGTATTAGTTTTTTTGAAAATACTTAAACATACTTTTTTGTGTAATATTAAATTTTACATCAAAAAATCTTATTTTAATTAAAAACGTTAAAAGTTATGACGGAAAAACTGAGATTAAATTTATATTTACAAACTTTTTGTTTGACCCTGTGTATCTCGAAAAGTATCAGTTCTTTTGAAAAACCTCAATAATACTTATTTATGTAAAATAAAATTTTACATCAAAAAACGTTAAAAAACCTCTTTTTAATTAAAAACTTTAAAAGATATGACAGAAAAACTAAGATCAAATTTATATTTACAAACTTTTTGTTTGACCCTGTATATCTCGAAAAGTACCAGTTTTTTTGAAAAAACTCAGGAATACTTTTTTATGTAAAATTAAATTTTACGTTAAAAAACGTTAAAAAACCTCATTTTAATTAAAAACTTTAAAAGTTATGACAAAAAAACTAAGATCAAATTTATATTTACAAACTTTTTGTTTGACCCTATATATCTCGAAAAGTATTAGTTTTTTTGAAAAAACTCGAAAATACTTTTTTGTGTGATATTAGATTTTTCATCAAAATTACATCAAAACATCTTATTTTAATTAAAAACGTTAAAAGTTATGACAAAAAAACTGAGATTAAATTTATATTTACAATCTTTTTGTTTGACCCTGTATATCTCGAAAAATATCATTTTTTTTTAAAAAACTGAAGAATACTTTTTTATGTAAAATTAAATTTTACATAAAAAAATTCCAAAAAATCTTATTTTAATTAAAAACTTTAAAAGTTATGACAGAAAAACTGAGATCAAATTTATATTTACAAACTTTTTGTTTGACCCTATATATCTCGAAAAGTATTAGTTATTTTGAAAAAACTCAAAAATACTTTTTTGTGTGATATTAGATTTTTCATCAAAATTACATCAAAACCCTCACTTTAATTAAAAACTTTAAAAGTTATGACAGAAAAACTAAGATCAAATTTATATTTACAAACTTTTTGTTTGAAACTATATATCTCGAAAAGTATTAGTTTTTTTGAAAATACTTAAACATACTTTTTTGTGTAATATTAAATTTTACATCAAAAAATCTTATTTTAATTAAAAACGTTAAAAGTTATGACGGAAAAACTGAGATTAAATTTATATTTACAAACTTTTTGTTTGACCCTGTATATCTCGAAAAGTATCAGTTTTTTTGTAAAAACTCAAGAATAATTTTTTATGTAAAATTAAATTTTACATCAAAAAATGTTAAAAAATCTCTTTTTAATTAAAAACTTTAAAAGATATGACAGAAAAACTAAGATCAAATTTATATTTACAAACTTTTTGTTTGACCCTGTATATCTCGAAAAGTACCAGTTTTTTTGAAAAAACTCAGGAATACTTTTTTATGTAAAATTAAATTTTACGTTAAAAAACGTTAAAAAACCTCATTTTAATTAAAAACTTTAAAAGTTATGACAAAAAAACTAAGATCAAATTTATATTTACAAACTTTTTGTTTGACCCTATATATCTCGAAAAGTATTAGTTTTTTTGAAAAAACTCGAAAATACTTTTTTGTGTGATATTAGATTTTTCATCAAAATTGCATCAAAACATCTTATTTTAATTAAAAACGTTAAAAGTTATGACAAAAAAACTGAGATTAAATTTATATTTACAATCTTTTTGTTTGACCCTGTATATCTCGAAAAATATTAGTTTTTTTTAAAAAACTGAAGAATACTTTTTTATGTAAAATTAAATTTTACATAAAAAAATTCCAAAAAATCTTATTTTAATTAAAAACTTTAAAAGTTATGACAGAAAAACTGAGATCAAATTTATGTTTACAAACTTTTTGTTTGACCCTATATATCTCGAAAAGTATTAGTTTTTTTGAAAAAACTTTAGAATACTTTTTTGTGTAAAATTAAATTTTACATCAAAAAACCCCAAAAAATCTTATTTAAATTAAAAACTTTAAAAGTTATGACAGAAAAACTGAGATCAAATTTATATTTACAAACTTTTTGTTTGACCCTATATATCTCGAAAAGTATTAGTTTTTTTGAAAAAACTGAAGAATACTTTTTTGTGTAAAATTTAATTTTACATAAAAAAACATCAAAAAATCTTATTTTATTTAAAAACGTTAAAAGTTATGACAAAAAAACTCAGATCAAATTTATATTTACAAACTTTTTGTTTGACCCTATATATCTCGAAAAGTATTAGTGTTTTTAAAAAAACTTAAAAATACTTTTTTGTGTATATTAAATTCTTCATCAAAAAACATCACAAAATCTTATTTTTATTCAAAACGTTAAAACTTATAACAGAAAAACTGAGATCAAATTTATATTTACAAATTTTTTGTTTCACCGTATATAGCTCGAAAAGTATTAGTTTTTTTGAAAAAACTTAAGAATACTTTTTTGTGTTATATTAAATTCTAGATAAAAAAACATTAAAAAAATCTTATTTTAATTAAAAACGTTAAAAGTTATGACAGAAAAACTGAGATTAAATTTATATTTACAAACTTTTTGTTTGACCCTGTATATTTCAAAAAGTAACAGTTTTCTTGGAAAAACTGAAGATTACTTTTTTATGTAGAAATAAATTTTACATTAAAAAACCCCAAAAAATCTCATTTTAATTACAAACTTTAAAAGTTATAATAGAAAAACTGAGATCAAATTTATATTTACAAACTTTTTGTTTAACCCTATATATCTTAAAAAGTATTAGTTTTTTTGAAAAAACTCAGGAATACTTTTTTGTGTAATATTAGATTCTACATCCAAAAATATTATTTTAATTAAAAACGTTAAAAGTTATGACAGAAAAACTGAGATTAAATTTATATTTAAAAACTTTTTGTTTGACCCTGTATATCTCGAAAAGTGTCAGTTCTTTCGAAAAAACTGAAGAATACTTATTTATGTAAAATTAAATTTTACATTAAAGAACCCCAAAAAATCTCATTTTAATTAAAAACTTTAAAAGTTATGACAGTAAAACTGAGATAAAATTTATATTTACAAACTTTCTGTTTGACCCTATATATCTCGAAAAGTATTAGTTTTTTTTAAAAAACTTAGGAATACTTTTTTGTGTAATATTAAATTCTACATCAAAAAATCTTATTTTAATTAAAAACGTTAAAAGTTATGACAGAAAAACTGAGATTAAATTTATATTTACAAATTTTTTTTTGACCCTGTATATCTCCAAAAGTATCAGTTCTTTTAAAAAAACTCAGGAATACTTATTTATGTAAAATTAAATTCTACATAAAAAAACATCAAAAAATCTTATTTTTATTAAAAATGTTAAAAGTTATAACAGAAAAACTAAGATCAAATTTATATTTACAAACTTTTTGTTTAACCCTATATATCTCGAAAAGTATCAGTTTTTTTGAAAAAACTCAAGAATAATTTTTTATGTAAAATTAAATTTTACATCAAACAAACTCAAAAAATCTTATTTTAATTAAAAACTTTAAAAGTTATGACAGTAAAACTAAGATCAAATTTATATTTACAAACTTTTTGTTTGACCATATATATCTCGAAAAGTATTAGTTTTTTTAAAAAAACTTAAGAATACTTTTTTGTGTAATATTAAATTCTACATAAAAAAGCATCAAAAAATCCTATTTTTATTAAATGCGGTAAAAGTTATAACAGAAAAACTAAGATCAAATTTATATTTACAAACTTTTTGGTTGACCCTATATATCTCGAAAAATATTAGTTTTTTTGAAAAAACTCAGGAATACTTATTTATGTAAAATTAAAAAACATCAAAACACATTAAAAACTCTTATTGTAATTAAAAACGTTAAAAGTTATGACAGAAAAACTGAGATAAAATTTATATTTACAATTTTTTTGTTTGACCCTGTATATCTCGAAAAGTATCAGTTCTTTTGAAAAAACTCAAGAATACTTATTTATGTAAAATAAAATTTTACATCAAAAAACGTTAAAAACCCTCTTTTTAATTAAAAACTTTAAAAGATATGACAGAAAAACTAAGATCAAATTTATATTTACAAACTTTTTGTTTGACCCTGTATATCTCCAGAAGTACCAGTTTTTTTGAAAAAACTCAAGAATACTTTTTTATGTAAAATTAAATTTTACATTAAAAAACGTTAAGAAACCTCATTTTATTTAAAAACTTTAAAAGTTATGTTAGAAAAACTAAGATCAAATTTATATTTACAAACTTTTTGTTTGACCCTATATATCTCGAAAAGTATTAGTTTTTTTGAAAAAACTTAAGAATTCTTTTTTGTGTAATATTAAATTCTACATCAAAGAGCATCAAAAAATTGTATTTTAATTAAAAACGTTAAAATTTATGACAGAAAAACTAAGATTAAATTTATATTTACAAACTTTTTGTTTGACCCTGTATATCTCGAAAAGTATTAGTTTTTTTAAGAAAACTCAAGAATACTTTTTTATGCAAAATTAAATTTTACATCAAAAAACCCCAAAAAATCTTATTTTAATTACAAACTTTAAAAGTTATGATAGAAAAACTGAGATCCAATTTATATTTACAAACTTTTTGTTTAACCCTATATATCTCAAAAAGTATTAGTTTTTTTGAAAAAACTCAAGAATACTTTTTTGTGTAATATTAGATTCTACATCCAAAAATATTATTTTAATTAAAAACGTTAAAAGTTATGACAGAAAAACTGAGATTAAATTTATATTTAAAAACTTTTTGTTTGATCCTGTATATCTCGAAAAGTGTCAGTTCTTTTGAAAAAACTGAGGAATACTTATTTATGTAAAATTAAATTTTACATTAAAGAACCCCAAAAAATCTCATTTTAATTAAAAACTTTAAAAGTTATGACAGTAAAACTGAGATCAAATTTATATTTACAAACTTTTTGGTTGACCCTATATATCGCGAAAAGTATTAGTTTTTTTGAAAAAACTCAGGAATACTTATTTATGTAAAATTAAAAAACATCAAAAAACATCAAAAAATCTTATTGTAATTAAAAACGTTAAAAGTTATGACAGAAAAACTGAGATAAAATTTATATTTACAATTTTTTTGTTTGACCCTGTATATGTCGAAAAGTATCAGTTTTTTTGAAAAAACTCAAGAATACTTTTTTATGTAAAATTAAATTTTACATCAAAAAACCCAAAAAATCTTATTTTAATTAAAAACGTTAAAAGTTATGACAGAAAAACTGAGATTAAGTTTATATTTACAAACTTTTTGTTTGACCCTGTATATCTCGAAAAGTATCAGTTCTTTTGAAAAACCTCAAGAATACTTATTTATGTAAAATAAAATTTTACATCAAAAAACGTTAAAAAACCTCTTTTTAATTAAAAACTTTAAAAGATATGACAGAAAAACTAAGATCAAATTTATATTTACAAACTTTTTGTTTGACCCTGTATATCTCGAGAAGTACCAGTTTTTTTGAAAAAACTCAAGAATACTTTTTTATGTAAAATTAAATTTTACATTAAAAAACGTTAAAAAACCTTATTTTATTTAAAAATTTTAAAAGTTATGACAGAAAAACTAAGATCAAATTTATATTTACAAACTTTTTGTTTGACCCTATATATCTCGAAAAGTATTAGTTTTTTTGAAAAAACTTAAGAATACTTTTTTGTGTAATATTAAATTCTACATTAAAGAACATCAAAAAATTGTATTTTAATTAAAAACGTTAAAAGTTATGACAGAAAAACTAAGATTAAATTTATATTTACAAACTTTTTGTTTGACCCTGTATATCTGAAAAAGTATTAGTTTTTTTAAAAAAACTCAAGAATACTTTTTTATGTAAAATTAAATTTTACATAAAAAAACCCCAAAAAATCTTATTTTAATTTAAAACTTTAAAAGTTATGACAGAAAAACTGAGATCAAATTTATATTTACAAACTTTTTGTTTGACCCTATATATCTCGAAAAGTATCAGTTTTTTTGAAAAAACTCAGGAATACTTTTTTATGTAAAATTAAATTTTACAATAAAAAACGTTAAAAAACCTTATTTTAATTAAAAATTTTAAAATTTATGACAGAAAAACTGAGATCAAATTTATATTTACAAACTTTTTGTTTGACCCTATATATCTCGAAAAGTATTAGTTTTTTTGAAAAAATTCAGGAATACTTTTCTGTGTAATATTAAATTCTACATCAAAAAATCTTATTTTAATTAAAAACTTTAAAAGTTATGAAAGAAAAACTGAGATCAAATTTATATTTACAAACTTTTTGTTTGACCCTATATATCTAGAAAAGTATTAGTTTTTTTGAAAAAACTCAAGAATACTTATTTATGTAAGATTAAATTCTACATCAAAAAACATCAAAAAATCTTATTTTAATTAAAAACGTTAAAAGTTGTGACAGAAAAACTGAGATTAAGTTTATATTTACAAACTTTTTGTTTGACCCTATATATCTCGAAAAGTATTAGTTTTTTTAAAAAAACTTAAGAAAAATTTTTTTTGTGTAATATTAAATTCTACATAAAAAAACATAAAAAAATCTATTTATACTAAAAACGGTAAAAGTTATAACAGAAAAATTAAGATCAAATTTATATTTACAAACTTTTTGTTTGACCCTATATATCTCGAAAAATATTAGTTTTCTTGAAAAAAACTTTAAAACACTTTTTTGTGTAATATTTAATTCTTCTTCAAAAAACATCAAAACATCATATTTTAATTAAAAACATTAAAAGTTATGACCGAAAAACTGAGATAAAATTTATATTTACAAACTTTTTGTTTGACCCTGTATATCTCGAAAAGTATTAGTTTTTTTGAAAAAACTCAAGAATACTTATTTATGTAAGATTAAATTCTACATCAAAAAACATCAAAAAATCTTATTTTAATCAAAAACGTTAAAAGTTATGACAGAAAAACTGAGATTAAATTTATATTTACAAACTTTTTGTTTGACCCTATATATCTCGAAAAGTATTAGTTTTTTTGAACAAATTCAGGAATACTTTTTTGTGTAATATTAAATTCTACATCAAAAAATCTTATTTTAATTAAAAACTTTAAAAGTTATGAAAGAAAAACTGAGATCAAATTTATATTTACAAACTTTTTGTTTGACCCTATATATCTGGAAAAGTGTTAGTTTTTTTGGAAAAACTCAAGAATACTTATTTATGTAAGATTAAATTCTACATCAAAAAACATCAAAAAATCTTATTTTAATTAAAAACGTTAAAAGTTATGACAGAAAAACTGAGATTAAATTTATATTTACAAACTTTTTGTTTGACCCTGTATATCTCGAAAAGTATCAGTTCTTTTGAAAAAACTCAAGAATACCTTTTTATGTAAAATTAAATTTTACAATAAAAAACGTTAAAAAAACTTATTTTAATTAAAAATTTTAAAAGTTATGACAGAAAAACTAAGATCAAATTTATATTTACAAACTTTTTGTTTGACCCTATATATCTCGAAAAATATTAGTTTTCTTGAAAAAACATTGAAACACTTTTTTGTGTAATATTTAATTCTACATCAAAAACATCAAAACATCTTATTTTATTTAAAAACATTAAAAGTTATGACAGAAATACTGAGATAAAATTTATATTTACAAACTTTTTGTTTGACCCTGTATATTTTGAAAAGTATCAGTTTTTTTGAAAAAAACTCAGGAATACCTTTTTATGTATAATTAAATTTTACATCAAAAAACCCCAAAAAAATCTCATTTTAATTAAAAACTTTAAAAGTTATGAAAGAAAAACTGAGATCAAATTTATATTTACAAACTTTTTGTTTGACCCTGTATATCTCGAAAAGTATCAGTTTTTTTGAAAAAAACTCAGGAATACTTTTTTATGTAAAATTAAATTTTACAATAAAAAAATTAAATAAATTTCATTTTATTTAAAAACTTTAAAAGTTATGACAGAAAAACTAAGATCAAATTTATATTTACAAACTTTTTGTTTGACCCTATATATCTCGAAAAGTATTAGTTTTTTTGAAAAAACTTAAGAATACTTTTTTGTGTAATATTAAATTCTACATCAAAAAAATCTTATTTTAATTAAAAAGGGGTAAAGTTATGACAGAAAAAATGAGATTAAATTTATATTTACAAACTTTTTGTTTGACCCTTTATATCTCGAAAAGTATCAGTTCTTTTGAAAAAACTCAGGAATACTTATTTATGTAAAATTAAATTTTACATAAAAAACATCAAAAAATCTTATTTTAATTAAAAACGTTAAAAGTTATGACAGAAAAACTGAGATTAAACTTATATTTACAAACTTTTTGTTTGACCCTGTATATCTCGAAAAGTATCCGTTTTTTTGAAAAAACAGGAATACTTTTTAATGTAAAATTAAATTTTACAATGAAAAGCGTTAAAAAACCTTATTTTAATATAAAACTTTAAAAGTTATGACAGAAAAACTAAGATCAAATTTATATTTACAAACTTTTTGTTTGACCCTATATATCTCGAAAAGTATTAGTTTTTTTCAAAAAATTCAGGAATACTTTTTTGTGTAATATTAAATTCTACATCAAAAAATCTTATTTTAATTAAAAACGTTAAAAGTTATGACAGAAAAACTGAGATTAAATTTATATTTACAAACTTTTTGTTTGACCCTGTATATCTCCAAAAGTATCAGTTCTTTTAAAAAAACTCAGGAAAACTTATTTATGTAAAATTAAATTCTACATCAAAAAACATCAAAAAATCTTATTTTAATTTAAAACGTTAAAAGTTATGACAGAAAAACTGAGATTAAATTTATATTTACAAACTTTTTGTTTGACCCTGTATATCTCAAAAAGTATCAATTTTTTTGAAAAAACTCAATTATACCTTTTTATGTAAAATTAAATTTTACATTAAAAAACGTTAAAAACCCTCATTTTAATTAAAAACTTTAAAAGTTATGACAGAAAAACTAAGATCAAATTTATATTTACAAACTTTTTGTTTGACCCTATATATCTCGAAAAGTATTAGTTTTTTTGAAAAAACTTAGACATCCTTTTTTGTGCAATAATAAATTTTACATCAAAACATCTTATTTTAATTAAAAACGTTAAAAGTTATGACGGAAAAACTGAGATTAAATTTATATTTACAAACTTTTTGTTTGACCCTGTATATATCGAAAAGTATCAGTTTTTTTGGAAAAACTCAAAAATAATTTTTTATGTGAAATTAAATTTTACATCAAAAAACCCCAAAAAATCTTATTTTAATTAAAAACATTAAAAGTTATGACAGAAAAACTGAGATTAAATTTATAGTTGCAATCTTTTTGTTTGACCCTGTATATCTCGAAAAGTATCAGTTCTTTTAAAAAAACTCTAGAATACTTATTTATGTAAAATTAAATTTTACATAAAAAAATGTTAAAAAACCCCTTCGTAATTGAAAACTTAAAAAGATATGACAGAAAAACTAGGATCAAATTTATATTTACAAACTTTTTGTTTGACCCTGTATATCTCGAAAAGTACCAGTTTTTTTAAAAAAACTCAGGAATACTTTTTTATGTAAAATTAAATTTTACATTAAAAAACGTTAAAAAACCTCATTTTAATTAAAAACTTTAAAAGTTATGACAAAAAAACTAAGATCAAATTTATATTTACAAACTTTTTGTTTGACCCTATATATCTCGAAAAGTATTAGTTTTTTTGAAAAAACTTAGGAATACTTTTTTGTGTAATATTAAATTCTACATTAAAGAACATCAAAAAATCGTATTTTATTTAAAAACGTTAAAAGTTATGACAGAAAAACTAAGATTAAATTTATATTTACAAACTTTTTGTTTGACCCTGTATATCTGAAAAAGTATTAGTTTTTTTAAAAAAACTCAAGAATACTTTTTTATGTAAAATTAAATTTTACATCAAAAAACCACAAAAAATCTTATTTTAATTAAAAACTTTAAAAGTTATGACAGAAAAACTGAGATCAAATTTATATTAACTTTTTGTTTGACCCTATATATCTCAAAAAGTATTAGTTTTTTTGAAAAAATTCAGGAATACTTTTTTGTGTAATATTAAATTCTACATCAAAAAAATCTTATTTTAATTAAAAACGTTAAAAGTGATGACAGAAAAACTGAGATTAAATTTATATTTACAAACTTTTTGTTTGACCCTGTATATCTCGAAAAGTATCAGTTCTTTTGAAAAAACTCAGGAATACTTATTTATGTAAAATTAAATTCTACATAAAAAACATCAAAAAATCTTATTTTAATTAAAAACGTTAAAAGTTATGACAGAAAAACTGAGATTAAATTTATATTTACAAACTTTTTGTTTGACCCTGTATATCTCGAAAAGTATCAGTTTTTTTGAAAAAACTCAGGAATACTTTTTAATGTAAAATTAAATTTTACAATGAAAAGCGTTAAAAAACCTTATTTTAATTAAAAACTTTAAAAGTTATGACAGAAAAACTAAGATCAAATTTATATTTACAAATTTTTTGTTTGACCCTGTATATCTCGAAAAGTATCAGTTCTTTTGAAAAAACTCAAGAATAGTTATTTATGTAAAATTAAATTTTACATGAAAAAATGTTAAAACCCTCATTTTAATTAAAAACTTTAAAAGTTATGACAGAAAAACTAAGATCAAATTTATATTTACAAACTTTTTGTTTGACCCTATATATCTCGAAAAGTATTAGTTTTTTTGAAAAAACTTAGACATCCTTTTTTGTGCAATAATAAATTTTACATCAAAACATCTTATTTTAATTAAAAACGTTAAAAGTTATGACGGAAAAACTGAGATTAAATTTATATTTACAAACTTTTTGTTTGACCCTGTATATATCGAAAAGTATCAGTTTTTTTGGAAAAACTCAAGAATAATTTTTTATGTAAAATTAAATTTTACATCAAAAAACCCCAAAAAATCTTATTTTAATTAAAAACATTAAAATTTATGACAGAAAAACTGAGATTAAATTTATAGTTGCAATCTTTTTGTTTTTCCCTGTATATCTCGAAAAGTACCAGTTTTTTTGAAAAAACTCAGGTATACTTTTTTATGTAAAATTAAATTTCACATTAAAAAACGTTAAAAAACCTTATTTTAATTAAAAACTTTAAAAGTTATGACAAAAAAACTAAGATCAAATTTATATTTACAAACTTTTTGTTTGACCCTATATATCTCGAAAATTATTAGTTTTTTGAAAAAACTCAAAAATACTTTTTTTTGTGATATTAGATTTTTCATCAAAATTACATTAAAACATCTTATTTTAATTAAAAACGTTAAAAGTTATGACAGAAAAACTAAGATTAAATTTATATTTACAATCTTTTTGTTTGACCCTGCATATCTCGAAAAATATCAGTTTTTTCTTAAAAACTCAAGAATACTTTTTTATGTAAAATTAAATTTTCCATAAAAAAATTCCAAAAAATCTCATTTTAATTAAAAACTTTAAAAGTTATGACAGAAAACCTGAGATCAAATTTATGTTTACAAACTTTTTGTTTGACCCTATATAGCTCGAAAAGTATTAGTTTTTTTAAAAAAACTTGAGAATACTTTTTTGTGTAGAATTAAATTTTACATAAAAAAACCCCAAAAAATCTCATTTCAATTAAAAACTTTAAAAGTTATGATAGAAAAACTGAGATCAAATTTATATTTACAAACTTTTTGCTTGACCCTATATATTTCGAAAAGTATTTATATCTCGAAAAGTATCAGTTCTTTTGAAAAAACTCAAGAATACTTATTTATGTAAAATTAAATTTTACATAAAAAAACGTTAAAAAACCTCATTTTAATTAAAAACTTTAAAAGTTATGACAGAAAAACTAAGATCAAATTTATATTTACAAATTTTTTGTTTGACCCTGTATATCTCGAAAAGTATCAGTTCTTTTGAAAAAACTCAAGAATAGTTATTTATGTAAAATTAAATTTTACATCAAAAAATGTTAAAACCCTCATTTTAATTAAAAACTTTAAAAGTTATGACAGAAAAACTAAGATCAAATTTATATTTACAAACTTTTTGTTTGACCCTATATATCTCGAAAAGTATTAGTTTTTTTGAAAAAACTTAGACATCCTTTTTTGTGCAATAATAAATTTTACATCAAAACATCTTATTTTAATTAAAAACGTTAAAAGTTATGACGGAAAAACTGAGATTAAATTTATATTTACAAACTTTTTGTTTGACCCTGTATATATCGAAAAGTATCAGTTTTTTTGGAAAAACTCAAGAATAATTTTTTATGTAAAATTAAATTTTACATCAAAAAACCCCAAAAAATCTTATTTTAATTAAAAACATTAAAATTTATGACAGAAAAACTGAGATTAAATTTATAGTTGCAATCTTTTTGTTTTTCCCTGTATATCTCGAAAAGTACCAGTTTTTTTGAAAAAACTCAGGTATACTTTTTTATGTAAAATTAAATTTCACATTAAAAAACGTTAAAAAACCTTATTTTAATTAAAAACTTTAAAAGTTATGACAAAAAAACTAAGATCAAATTTATATTTACAAACTTTTTGTTTGACCCTATATATCTCGAAAATTATTAGTTTTTTGAAAAAACTCAAAAATACTTTTTTTTGTGATATTAGATTTTTCATCAAAATTACATTAAAACATCTTATTTTAATTAAAAACGTTAAAAGTTATGACAGAAAAACTAAGATTAAATTTATATTTACAATCTTTTTGTTTGACCCTGCATATCTCGAAAAATATCAGTTTTTTCTTAAAAACTCAAGAATACTTTTTTATGTAAAATTAAATTTTCCATAAAAAAATTCCAAAAAATCTCATTTTAATTAAAAACTTTAAAAGTTATGACAGAAAACCTGAGATCAAATTTATGTTTACAAACTTTTTGTTTGACCCTATATAGCTCGAAAAGTATTAGTTTTTTTAAAAAAACTTGAGAATACTTTTTTGTGTAGAATTAAATTTTACATAAAAAAACCCCAAAAAATCTCATTTCAATTAAAAACTTTAAAAGTTATGATAGAAAAACTGAGATCAAATTTATATTTACAAACTTTTTGCTTGACCCTATATATTTTGAAAAGTATTAGTTTTTTTGAAAAAACTGAAGAAAACTTTTTTGTGTAAAATTTAATTTTACATAAAAAAACATCAAAAAATCTTATTTTAATTAAAAACGTTAAAAGTTATGACAAAAAAACTGAGATCAAATTTATATTTACAAACTTTTTGTTTGACCCTATATATCTCGAAAAGTATTAGTTTTTTTAAAAAAACTTAAAAATACTTTTTTGTGTATATTAAATTCTACATCAAAAAACATCACAAAATCTTATTTTTATTCAAAACGTTAAAATTTATAACAGAAAAACTGAGATCAAATATATATTTACAAATTTTTTGTTTGACCCTATATAGCTCGAAAAGTATTAGTTTTTTTGAAAAAACTTAGAAATACTTTTTTGTGTTATATTAAATTCTAGATAAAAAACATTAAAAAAATCTTATTTTAATTAAAAACGTTAAAAGTTATGACAGAAAAACTGAGATTAAATTTATATGTACAAACTTTTTGTTTGACCCTTTATATCTCAAAAAGTATTAGTTTTTTTGAAAAAAACTCAAGAATACCTTTTTATGTATAATTAAATTTTACATCAAAAAACCCCAAAAAATCTCATTTTAATTAAAAACTTTAAAAGTTATGAAAGAAAAACTGAGATCAAATTTATATTGACAAACTTTTTGTTTGACCCTGTATATCTCAAAAATTATCAGTTTTTTTAAAAAAACTCAGGAATACTTTTTTATGTAAAATTAAATTTTACAATAAAAAAGGTTAAAAAATTTTATTTTCATTAAAAACTTTAAAAGTTATGACAGAAAACCTAGGATCAAATTTATATTTACAAACTTTTTGTTTGACCCTATATATCTTAAAAAGTATCAGTTTTTTTGAAAAAATTCAGGAATACTTTTTTGTGTAATATTAAATTCTACATCAAAAAATCTTATTTTAATTAAACACGTTAAAAGTTATGACAGAAAAACTGAGATTAAATTTATATTTACAAACTTTTTGTTTGACTCTGTATATCTCCAAAAGTATCAGTTCTTTTAAAAAAACTCAGGAAAACTTATTTATGTAAAATTAAATTCTACATCAAAAAACATCAAAAAATCTTATTTTAATTTAAAACGTTAAAAGTTATGACAGAAAAACTGAGATTAAATTTATATTTACAAACTTTTTGTTTGACCCTGTATATCTCAAAAAGTATCAATTTTTTTGAAAAAACTCAATTACACCTTTTTATGTAAAATTAAATTTTACATTAAAAAACGTTAAAAACCCTCATTTTAATTAAAAACTTTAAAAGTTATGACAGAAAAACTAAGATCAAATTTATATTTACAAACTTTTTGTTTGACCCTATATATCTCGAAAAGTATTAGTTTTTTTGAAAAAACTTAGACATCCTTTTTTGTGCAATAAAAAATTTTACATAAAAACATCTTATTTTAATTAAAAACGTTAAAAGTTATGACGGAAAAACTAAGATTAAATTTATATTTACAAACTTTTTGTTTGACCCTGTATATATCGAAAAGTATCAGTTTTTTTGGAAAAACTCAAGAATAATTTTTTATGTGAAATTAAATTTTACATCAAAAAACCCCAAAAAATCTTATTTTAATTAAAAACATTAAAAGTTATGACAGAAAAACTGAGATTAAATTTATAGTTGCAATCTTTTTGTTTGACCCTGTATATCTCGAAAAGTATCAGTTCTTTTAAAAAAACTCTAGAATACTTATTTATGTAAAATTAAATTTTACATTAAAAAATGTTAAAAAACCTCTTCGTAATTGAAAACTTAAAAAGATATGACAGAAAAACTAAGATCAAATTTATATTTACAAACGTTTTGTTTGACCCTGTATATCTCGAAAAGTACCAGTTTTTTTAAAAAAACTCAGGAATACTTTTTTATGTAAAATTAAATTTTACATTAAAAAACGTTAAAAAACCTCATTTTAATTAAAAACTTTAAAAGTTATGACAAAAAAACTAAGATCAAATTTATATTTACAAACTTTTTGTTTGACCCTATATATCTCGAAAAGTATTAGTTTTTTTGAAAAAACTTAAGAATACTTTTTTGTGTAATATTAAATTCTACATTAAAAAACATCAAAAAATCGTATTTTATTTAAAAACGTTAAAAGTTATGACAGAAAAACTAAGATTAAATTTATATTTACAAACTTTTTGTTTGACCCTGTATATCTGAAAAAGTATTAGTTTTTTTAAAAAAACTCAAAAATACTTTTTTATGTAAAATTAAATTTTACATCAAAAAACCCCAAAAAATCTTATTTTAATTAAAAACTTTAAAAGTTATGACAGAAAAACTGAGATCAAATTTATATTTACAAACTTTTTGTTTGACCCTATATATCTCGAAAAGTATTAGTTTTTTTGAAAAAATTCAGGAATACTTTTTTGTGTAATATTAAATTCTACATCAAAAAAATCTTATTTTAATTAAAAACGTTAAAAGTGATGACAGAAAAACAGATTAAATTTATATTTACAAACTTTTTGTTTGACCCTGTATATCTCGAAAAGTATCAGTTCTTTTGAAAAAACTCAGGAATACTTATTTATGCAAAATTAAATTCTACATAAAAAACATCAAAAAATCTTATTTTAATTAAAAACGTTAAAAGTTATGACAGAAAAACTGAGATTAAATTTATATTTACAAACTTTTTGTTTGACCCTGTATATCTCGAAAAGTATCAGTTTTTTTGAAAAAACTCAGGAATACTTTTTAATGTAAAATTAAATTTTACAATGAAAAGCGTTAAAAAACCTTATTTTAATTAAAAACTTTAAAAGTTATGACAGAAAAACTAAGATCAAATTTATATTTACAAATTTTTTGTTTGACCCTGTATATCTCGAAAAGTATCAGTTCTTTTGAAAAAACTCAAGAACAGTTATTTATGTAAAATTAAATTTTACATCAAAAAATGTTAAAACCCTCATTTTAATTAAAAACTTTAAAAGTTATGACAGAAAAACTAAGATCAAATTTATATTTAAAAACTTTTTGTTTGACCCTATATATCTCGAAAAGTATTAGTTTTTTTGAAAAAATTCAGGAATACTTTTTTGTGTAATATTAAATTCTACATCAAAAAATCTTATTTTAATTAAAAACGTTAAAAGTTATGACAGAAAAACTGAGATTAAATTTATATTTACAAACTTTTTGTTTGACCCTGTATATCTCCAAAAGTATTAGTTCTTTTAAAAAAACTCAGGAATACTTATTTATGTAAAATTAAATTCTACATCAAAAAACATCAAAAAATCTTATTTTAATTTAAAACGTTAAAAGTTATGACAGAAAAACTCAGATTAAATTTATATTTACAAACTTTTTGTTTGACCCTGTATATCTCGAAAAGTATCAATTTTTTTGAAAAAACTCAAGAATGCCTTTTTATGTAAAATTAAATTTTACATTAAAAAACGTTAAAAACCCTCATTTTAATTAAAAACTTTAAAAGTTATGACAGAAAAACTAATATCAAATTTATATTTACAAACTTTTTGTTTGACCCTATATATCTCGAAACGTATTAGTTTTTTTGAAAAAACTTAGACATCCTTTTTTGTGCAATAAAAAATTTTACATAAAAACATCTTATTTTAATTAAAAACGTTAAAAGTTATGACGGAAAAACTAAGATTAAATTTATATTTACAAACTTTTTGTTTGACCCTGTATATATCGAAAAGTATCAGTTTTTTTGGAAAAACTCAAGAATAATTTTTTATGTGAAATTAAATTTTACATCAAAAAACCCCAAAAAATCTTATTTTAATTAAAAACATTAAAAGTTATGACAGAAAAACTGAGATTAAATTTATAGTTGCAATCTTTTTGTTTGACCCTGTATATCTCGAAAAGTATCAGTTCTTTTAAAAAAACTCTAGAATACTTATTTATGTAAAATTAAATTTTACATTAAAAAATGTTAAAAAACCTCTTCGTAATTGAAAACTTAAAAAGATATGACAGAAAAACTAAGATCAAATTTATATTTACAAACTTTTTGTTTGACCCTGTATATCTCGAAAAGTACCAGTTTTTTTAAAAAAACTCAGGAATACTTTTTTATGTAAAATTAAATTTTACATTAAAAAACGTTAAAAAACCTCATTTTAATTAAAAACTTTAAAAGTTATGACAAAAAAACTAAGATCAAATTTATATTTACAAACTTTTTGTTTGACCCTATATATCTCGAAAAGTATTAGTTTTTTTGAAAAAACTTAAGAATACTTTTTTGTGTAATATTAAATTCTACATTAAAAAACATCAAAAAATCGTATTTTATTTAAAAACGTTAAAAGTTATGACAGAAAAACTAAGATTAAATTTATATTTACAAACTTTTTGTTTGACCCTGTATATCTGAAAAAGTATTAGTTTTTTTAAAAAAACTCAAAAATACTTTTTTATGTAAAATTAAATTTTACATCAAAAAACCCCAAAAAATCTTATTTTAATTAAAAACTTTAAAAGTTATGACAAAAAAACTGAGATCAAATTTATATTTACAAACTTTTTGTTTGACCCTATATATCTCGAAAAGTATTAGTTTTTTTGAAAAAATTCAGGAATACTTTTTTGTGTAATATTAAATTCTACATCAAAAAAATCTTATTTTAGTTAAAAACGTTAAAAGTGATGACAGAAAAACAGATTAAATTTATATTTACAAACTTTTTGTTTGACCCTGTATATCTCGAAAAGTATCAGTTCTTTTGAAAAAACTCAGGAATACTTATTTATGCAAAATTAAATTCTACATAAAAAACATCAAAAAATCTTATTTTAATTAAAAACGTTAAAAGTTATGACAGAAAAACTGAGATTAAATTTATATTTACAAACTTTTTGTTTGACCCTGTATATCTCGAAAAGTATCAGTTTTTTTGAAAAAACTCAGGAATACTTTTTAATGTAAAATTAAATTTTACAATGAAAAGCGTTAAAAAACCTTATTTTAATTAAAAACTTTAAAAGTTATGACAGAAAAACTAAGATCAAATTTATATTTACAAATTTTTTGTTTGACCCTGTATATCTCGAAAAGTATCAGTTCTTTTGAAAAAACTCAAGAACAGTTATTTATGTAAAATTAAATTTTACATCAAAAAATGTTAAAACCCTCATTTTAATTAAAAACTTTAAAAGTTATGACAGAAAAACTAAGATCAAATTTATATTTAAAAACTTTTTGTTTGACCCTATATATCTCGAAAAGTATTAGTTTTTTTGAAAAAATTCAGGAATACTTTTTTGTGTAATATTAAATTCTACATCAAAAAATCTTATTTTAATTAAAAACGTTAAAAGTTATGACAGAAAAACTGAGATTAAATTTATATTTACAAACTTTTTGTTTGACCCTGTATATCTCCAAAAGTATTAGTTCTTTTAAAACAACTCAGGAATACTTATTTATGTAAAATTAAATTCTACATCAAAAAACATCAAAAAATCTTATTTTAATTTAAAACGTTAAAAGTTATGACAGAAAAACTCAGATTAAATTTATATTTACAAACTTTTTGTTTGACCCTGTATATCTCGAAAAGTATCAATTTTTTTGAAAAAACTCAAGAATGCCTTTTTATGTAAAATTAAATTTTACATTAAAAAACGTTAAAAACCCTCATTTTAATTAAAAACTTTAAAAGTTATGACAGAAAAACTAATATCAAATTTATATTTACAAACTTTTTGTTTGACCCTATATATCTCGAAACGTATTAGTTTTTTTGAAAAAACTTAGACATCCTTTTTTGTGCAATAATAAATTTTACATCAAAACATCTTATTTTAATTAAAAACGTTAAAAGTTATGACGGAAAAACTGAGATTAAATTTATATTTATAAACTTTTTGTTTGACCCTGTATATATCGAAAAGTATCAGTTTTTTTGGAAAAACTCAAGAATAATTTTTTATGTAAAATTAAATTTTACATCAAAAAACCCCAAAAAATCTTATTTTAATTAAAAACATTAAAAGTTATGACAGAAAAACTGAGATTAAATTTATAGTTGCAATCTTTTTGTTTTTCCCTGTATATCTCGAAAAGTACCAGTTTTTTTGAAAAAACTCAGGTATACTTTTTTATGTAAAATTAAATTTCACATTAAAAAACGTTAAAAAACCTTATTTTAATTAAAAACTTTAAAAGTTATGACAAAAAAACTAAGATCAAATTTATATTTACAAACTTTTTGTTTGACCCTATATATCTCGAAAAGTATTAGTTTTTTGAAAAAACTCAAAAATACTTTTTTTTGTAAAATTAAATTTTACATTAAAAAACGTTAAAAACCCTCATTTTAATTAAAAACTTTAAAAGTTATGACAGAAAAACTAAGATCAAATTTATATTTACAAACTTTTTGTTTGACCCTATATATCTCGAAAAGTATTAGTTTTTTTGAAAAAACTCAGGTATACTTTTTTATGTAAAATTAAATTTCACATTAAAAAACGTTCAAAAACCTTATTTTAATTAAAAACGTTAAAAGTTATGACAGAAAAACTAAGATTAAATTTATATTTACAATCTTTTTGTTTGACCCTGCATATCTCGAAAAATATCAGTTTTTTTTTAAAAACTTAAGAATACTTTTTTATGTAAAATTAAATTTTACATAAAAAAATTCCAAAAAATCTCATTTTAATTAAAAACTTTAAAAGTTATGACAGAAAACCTGAGATCAAATTTATGTTTACAAACTTTTTGTTTGACCCTATATAGCTCCAAAGGTATTAGTTTTTTTAAAAAAACTTGAGAATACTTTTTTGTGTAGAATTAAATTTTACATAAAAAAACCCCAAAAAATCTCATTTCAATTAAAAACTTTAAAAGTTATGATAGAAAAACTGAGATCAAATTTATATTTACAAACTTTTTGCTTGACCCTATATATTTCGAAAAGTATTAGTTTTTTTGAAAAAACTGAAGAAAACTTTTTTGTGTAAAATTTAATTTTACATAAAAAAACATCAAAAAATCTTATTTTAATTAAAAACGTTAAAAGTTATGACAAAAAAACTGAGATCAAATTTATATTTACAAACTTTTTGTTTGACCCTATATATCTCGAAAAGTATTAGTTTTTTTAAAAAAACTTAAAAATACTTTTTTGTGTATATTAAATTCTACATCAAAAAACATCACAAAATCTTATTTTTATTTAAAACGTTAAAATTTATAACAGAAAAACTGAGATCAAATATATATTTACAAATTTTTTGTTTGACCCTATATAGCTCGAAAAGTATTAGTTTTTTTGAAAAAACTTAGAAATACTTTTTTGTGTTATATTAAATTCTAGATAAAAAACATTAAAAAAATCTTATTTTAATTAAAAACGTTAAAAGTTATGACAGAAAAACTGAGATTAAATTTATATCTACAAACTTTTTGTTTGACCCTTTATATCTCAAAAAGTATTAGTTTTTTTGAAAAAAACTCAAGAATACCTTTTTATGTATAATTAAATTTTACATCAAAAAACCCCAAAAAATCTCATTTTAATTAAAAACTTTAAAAGTTATGAAAGAAAAACTGAGATCAAATTTATATTTACAAACTTTTTGTTTGACCCTGTATATCTCAAAAAGTATCAGTTTTTTTAAAAAAACTCAGGAATACTTTTTTATGTAAAATTAAATTTTACAATAAAAAAGGTTAAAAAACCTTATTTTCATTAAAAACTTTAAAAGTTATGACAGAAAAACTAAGATCAAATTTATATTTACAAACTTTTTGTTTGACCCTATATATCTTGAAAAGTATCAGTTTTTTTGAAAAAACTCAAGAATAATTTTTTATGTAGAATTAAATTTTACAACAAAAAAACCAAAAAAATCTCATTTTATTTAAAAACTTTAAAAGTTATGACAGAAAAACTAAGATCAAATTTATATTTACAAACTTTTTGTTTGACCCTATATATCTCGAAAAGTATTGGTTTTTTTGAAAAAACTTAAGAATACTTTTTTGTGTAATATTAAATTCTACATTAAAGAACATCAAAAAATCGTATTTTAATTAAAAACGTTAAAAGTTATGACAGAAAAACTAAGATTAAATTTATATTTACAAACTTTTTGTTTGACCCTGTATATCTGAAAAAGTATTAGTTTTTTTAAAAAAACTCAGGAATACTTTTTTATGTAAAATTAAATTTTACATCAAAAAACCCCAAAAAATCTCATTTTAATTTAAAACTTTAAAAGTTATGAAAGAAAAACTGAGGTCAAATTTATATTTACAAACTTTTTGTTTGACCCTATATATCTAGAAAAGTATTAGTTTTTTTGAAAAAACTCAGGAATACTTATTTATGTAAGATTAAATTCTACATTAAAAAACATCAAAAAATCTTATTTTAATTAAAAACGTTAAAAGTTATGACAGAAAAACTGAGATTAAATTTATATTTACAAACTTTTTGTTTGACCCTGTATATCTCGAAAAGTATCAGTTCTTTTGAAAAAACTCAGGAATACTTTTTTATGTAAAATTAAATTTTACAATAAAAAACGTTAAAAAACCTTATTTTAATTAAAAATTTTAAAAGTTACGACAGAAAAACTAAGATCAAATTTATATTTACAAACTTTTTGTTTGACCCTATATATCTCGAAAAATATTAGTTTTCTTGAAAAAACATTGAAACACTTTTTTGTGTAATATTTAATTCTACATCAAAAAACATCAAAATATCTTATTTTATTTAAAAACATTAAAAGTTATGACAGAAAAACTGAGATAAAATTTATATTTACAAACTTTTTGTTTGACCCTGTATATCTCAAAAAGTATCAGTTTTTTTGAAAAAAACTCAGGAATACCTTTTTATGTATAATTAAATTTTACATCAAAAAACCCCAAAAAATCTTATTTTAATTAAAAACTTTAAAAGTTATGAAAGAAAAACTGAGATCAAATTTATATTTACAAACTTTTTGTTTGACGCTCTATATCTCGAAAAGTATCAGTTTTTTTGAAAAAACTCAGGAATATTTTTTTAGGTAAAATTAAATTTTACAATAAAAAAGGTTAAAAAACCTTATTTTCATAAAAAACTTTAAAAGTTATGACAGAAAAACTAAGATCAAATTTATATTTACAAACTTTTTGTTTGACCCTATATATCTCGAAAAGTATTAGTTTTTTTAAAAAAACTTAAAAATACTTTTTTGTGTATATTAAATTCTACATCAAAAAACATCACAAAATCTTATTTTTATTCAAAACGTTAAAATTTATAACAGAAAAACTGAGATCAAATATATATTTACAAATTTTTTGTTTGACCCTATATAGCTCGAAAAGTATTAGTTTTTTTGAAAAAACTTAGAAATACTTTTTTGTGTTATATTGAATTCTAGATAAAAAACATTAAAAAAATCTTATTTTAATTAAAAACGTTAAAAGTTATGACAGAAAAACTGAGATTAAATTTATATCTACAAACTTTTTGTTTGACCCTTTATATCTCAAAAAGTATTAGTTTTTTTGAAAAAAACTCAAGAATACCTTTTTATGTATAATTAAATTTTACATCAAAAAACCCCAAAAAATCTCATTTTAATTAAAAACTTTAAAAGTTATGAAAGAAAAACTGAGATCAAATTTATATTTACAAACTTTTTGTTTGACCCTGTATATCTCAAAAAGTATCAGTTTTTTTAAAAAAAACTCAGGAATACTTTTTTATGTAAAATTAAATTTTACAATAAAAAAGGTTAAAAAACCTTATTTTCATTAAAAACTTTAAAAGTTATGACAGAAAAACTAAGATCAAATTTATATTTACAAACTTTTTGTTTGACCCTATATATCTTGAAAAGTATCAGTTTTTTTGAAAAAACTCAAGAATAATTTTTTATGTAGAATTAAATTTTACATCAAAAAAACCAAAAAAATCTCATTTTATTTAAAAACTTTAAAAGTTATGACAGAAAAACTAAGATCAAATTTATATTTACAAACTTTTTGTTTGACCCTATATATCTCGAAAAGTATTGGTTTTTTTGAAAAAACTTAAGAATACTTTTTTGTGTAATATTAAATTCTACATTAAAGAACATCAAAAAATCGTATTTTAATTAAAAACGTTAAAAGTTATGACAGAAAAACTAAGATTAAATTTATATTTACAAACTTTTTGTTTGACCCTGTATATCTGAAAAAGTATTAGTTTTTTTAAAAAAACTCAGGAATACTTTTTTATGTAAAATTAAATTTTACATCAAAAAACCCCAAAAAATCTCATTTTAATTAAAAACTTTAAAAGTTATGAAAGAAAAACTGAGGTCAAATTTATATTTACAAACTTTTTGTTTGACCCTATATATCTAGAAAAGTATTAGTTTTTTTGAAAAAACTCAGGAATACTTATTTATGTAAGATTAAATTCTACATTAAAAAACATCAAAAAATCTTATTTTAATTAAAAACGTTAAAAGTTATGACAGAAAAACTGAGATTAAATTTATATTTACAAACTTTTTGTTTGACCCTGTATATCTCGAAAAGTATCAGTTCTTTTGAAAAAACTCAGGAATACTTTTTTATGTAAAATTAAATTTTACAATAAAAAACGTTAAAAAACCTTATTTTAATTAAAAATTTTAAAAGTTACGACAGAAAAACTAAGATCAAATTTATATTTACAAACTTTTTGTTTGACCCTATATATCTCGAAAAATATTAGTTTTCTTGAAAAAACATTGAAACACTTTTTTGTGTAATATTTAATTCTACATCAAAAAACATCAAAATATCTTATTTTATTTAAAAACATTAAAAGTTATGACAGAAAAACTGAGATAAAATTTATATTTACAAACTTTTTGTTTGACCCTGTATATCTCAAAAAGTATCAGTTTTTTTGAAAAAAACTCAGGAATACCTTTTTATGTATAATTAAATTTTACATCAAAAAACCCCAAAAAATCTTATTTTAATTAAAAACTTTAAAAGTTATGAAAGAAAAACTGAGATCAAATTTATATTTACAAACTTTTTGTTTGACGCTCTATATCTCGAAAAGTATCAGTTTTTTTGAAAAAACTCAGGAATATTTTTTTAGGTAAAATTAAATTTTACAATAAAAAAGGTTAAAAAACCTTATTTTCATAAAAAACTTTAAAAGTTATGACAGAAAAACTAAGATCAAATTGATATTTACAAACTTTTTGTTTGACCCTATATATCTAGAAAAGTATTAGTTTTTTTAAAAAAACTTAAAAATACTTTTTTGTGTATATTAAATTCTACATTAAAAAACATCACAAAATCTTATTTTTATTCAAAACGTTAAAATTTATAACAGAGAAACTGAGATCAAATATATATTTACAAATTTTTTGTTTGACCCTATATAGCTCGAAAAGTATTAGTTTTTTTGAAAAAACTTAGAAATACTTTTTTGTGTTATATTGAATTCTAGATAAAAAACATTAAAAAAATCTTATTTTAATTAAAAACGTTAAAAGTTATGACAGAAAAACTGAGATTAAATTTATATCTACAAACTTTTTGTTTGACCCTTTATATCTGAAAAAGTATTAGTTTTTTTGAAAAAAACTCAAGAATACCTTTTTATGTATAATTAAATTTTACATCAAAAAACCCCAAAAAATCTCATTTTAATTAAAAACTTTAAAAGTTATGAAAGAAAAACTGAGATCAAATTTATATTTACAAACTTTTTGTTTGACCCTGTATATCTCAAAAAGTATCAGTTTTTTTAAAAAAAACTCAGGAATACTTTTTTATGTAAAATTAAATTTTACAATAAAAAAGGTTAAAAAACCTTATTTTCATTAAAAACTTTAAAAGTTATGACAGAAAAACTAAGATCAAATTTATATTTACAAACTTTTTGTTTGACCCTATATATCTTGAAAAGTATCAGTTTTTTTGGAAAAACTCAAGAATAATTTTTTATGTAGAATTAAATTTTACATCAAAAAAACCAAAAAAATCTCATTTTATTTAAAAACTTTAAAAGTTATGACAGAAAAACTAAGATCAAATTTATATTTACAAACTTTTTGTTTGACCCTATATATCTCGAAAAGTATTGGTTTTTTTGAAAAAACTTAAGAATACTTTTTTGTGTAATATTAAATTCTACATTAAAGAACATCAAAAAATCGTATTTTAATTAAAAACGTTAAAAGTTATGACAGAAAAACTAAGATTAAATTTATATTTACAAACTTTTTGTTTGACCCTGTATATCTGAAAAAGTATTAGTTTTTTTAAAAAAACTCAGGAATACTTTTTTATGTAAAATTAAATTTTACATCAAAAAACCCCAAAAAATCTCATTTTAATTAAAAACTTTAAAAGTTATGAAAGAAAAACTGAGGTCAAATTTATATTTACAAACTTTTTGTTTGACCCTATATATCTAGAAAAGTATTAGTTTTTTTGAAAAAACTCAGGAATACTTATTTATGTAAGATTAAATTCTACATTAAAAAACATCAAAAAATCTTATTTTAATTAAAAACGTTAAAAGTTATGACAGAAAAACTGAGATTAAATTTATATTTACAAACTTTTTGTTTGACCCTGTATATCTCGAAAAGTATCAGTTCTTTTGAAAAAACTCAGGAATACTTTTTTATGTAAAATTAAATTTTACAATAAAAAACGTTAAAAAACCTTATTTTAATTAAAAATTTTAAAAGTTACGACAGAAAAACTAAGATCAAATTTATATTTACAAACTTTTTGTTTGACCCTATATATCTCGAAAAATATTAGTTTTCTTGAAAAAACATTGAAACACTTTTTTGTGTAATATTTAATTCTACATCAAAAAACATCAAAATATCTTATTTTATTTAAAAACATTAAAAGTTATGACAGAAAAACTGAGATAAAATTTATATTTACAAACTTTTTGTTTGACCCTGTATATCTCAAAAAGTATCAGTTTTTTTGAAAAAAACTCAGGAATACCTTTTTATGTATAATTAAATTTTACATCAAAAAACCCCAAAAAATCTTATTTTAATTAAAAACTTTAAAAGTTATGAAAGAAAAACTGAGATCAAATTTATATTTACAAACTTTTTGTTTGACGCTCTATATCTCGAAAAGTATCAGTTTTTTTGAAAAAACTCAGGAATATTTTTTTAGGTAAAATTAAATTTTACAATAAAAAAGGTTAAAAAATCTCATTTTATTTAAAAACTTTAAAAGTTATGACAGAAAAACTAAGATCAAATTTAAATTTACAAACTTTTTGTTTGACCCTATATATCTCGAAAAGTATCAGTTTTTTTGAAAAAACTCAGGAATACTTTTTAATGTAAAATTAAATTTTACAATGAAAAGCGTTAAAAAACCTTATTTTAATTAAAAACTTTAAAAGTTATGACAGAAAAACTAAGATCAAATTTATATTTACAAATTTTTTGTTTGACCCTGTATATCTCGAAAAGTATCAGTTCTTTTAAAAAAACTCAAGAATAGTTATTTATGTAAAATTAAATTTTACATTAAAAAATGTTAAAACCCTCATTTTAATTAAAAACTTTAAAAGTTATGACAGAAAAACTAAGATCAAATTTATATTTACAAACTTTTTGTTTGACCCTATATATCTCGAAAAGTATTAGTTTTTTTGAAACAATTCAGGAATACTTTTTTGTGTAATATCAAATTCTACATCAAAAAATCTTATTTTAATTAAAAAAGTTAAAAGTTATGACAGAAAAACTGAGATTATATTTATATTTACAAACTTTTTGTTTGACCCTGTATATCTCCAAAAGTATCAGTTCTTTCAAAAAAAACTCAGGAATACTTATTTATGTAAAATCAAATTCTACATCAAAAAACATAAAAAAATCTTATTTTAATTTAAAACGTTAAAAGTTATGACAGAAAAACTCAGATTAAATTTATATTTACAAACTTTTTGTTTGACCCTGTATATCTCGAAAAGTATCAATTTTTTGAAAAAACTCAAGAATGCCTTTTTATGTAAAATTAAATTTTACATTAAAAAACGTTAAAAACCCTCATTTTAATTAAAAACTTTAAAAGTTATGACAGAAAAACTAAGATCAAATTTATATTTACAAACTTTTTGTTTGACCCTATATATCTCGAAAAGTATTAGTTTTTTTTGAAAAAACTTAGACATCCTTTTTTGTGCAATAATAAATTTTACATCAAAACATCTTATTTTATTTAAAAACGTTAAAAGTTATGACGGAAAAACTGAGATTAAATTTATATTTACAAACTTTTTGTTTGACCCTGTATATATCGAAAAGTATCAGTTTTTTTGGAAAAACTCAAGAATAATTTTTTATGTAAAATTAAATTTTACATCAAAAAACCCCAAAAAATCTTATTTTAATTAAAAACATTAAAAGTTATGACAGAAAAACTGAGATTAAATTTATAGTTGCAATCTTTTTGTTTGACCCTGTATATCTCGAAAAGTATCAGTTCTTTTGAAAAAACTCAAAAATACTTATTTATGTAAAATTAAATTTTACATCAAAAAATGTTAAAAAACCTCTTCGTAATTGAAAACTTTAAAAGATATGACAGAAAAACTAAGATCAAATTTATATTTACAAACTTTTTGTTTTTCCCTGTATATCTCGAAAAGTACCAGTTTTTTTGAAAAACCTCAGGTATACTTTTTATGTAAAATTAAATTTTACATTAAAAAACTTTAAAAAACCTCATTTTAATTAAAAACTTTAAAAGTTATGACAAAAAAACTAAGATCAAATTTATATTTACAAACTTTTTGTTTGACCCTATATATCTCGAAAAGTATTAGTTTTTTGAAAAAACTTAATAATACTTTTTTTTGTGATATTAGATTTTTCATCAAAATTACATTAAAACATCTTATTTTAATCAAAAACGTTAAAAGTTATGACAGAAAAACTAAGATTAAATTTATATTTACAATCTTTTTGTTTGACCCTGTATATCTCGAAAAATATCAGTTTTTTGTAAAAAACTCAAGAATACTTTTTTATGTAAAATTAAATTTTACATAAAAAAATTCCAAAAAATCTCATTTTAATTAAAAACTTTAAAAGTTATGACAGAAAACCTGAGATCAAATTTATGTTTACAAACTTTTTGTTTGACCCTGTATATCCCGAAAAGTATCAGTTTTTTTGAAAAAACTCAGGAATACTTATTTATGTAAAATTAAATTCTACATAAAAAACGTCAAAAAATCTTATTTTAATTAAAAACGTTAAAAGTTATGACAGAAAAACTGAGATTAAATTTATATTTAGAAACTTTTTGTTTGACCCTGTATATCTCGAAAAGTATCAGTTTTTTTGAAAAAACTCAGGAATACTTTTTAATGAAAAATTCAATTTACAATGAAAAGCGTTAAAAAACCTTATTTTAATTTAAAACTTTAAAAGTTATGACAGAAAAACTAAGATCAAATTTATATTTACAAATTTTTTGTTTGACCCTGTATATCTCGAAAAGTATCAGTTCTTTTGAAAAAACTCAGGAATAGTTATTTATGTAAAATTAAATTTTACATCAAAAAATGTTAAAACCCTCATTTTAATTAAAAACTTTAAAAGTTATGACAGAAAAACTAAGATCAAATTTATATTTACAAACTTTTTGTTTGACCCTATATATCTCGAAAAGTATTAGTTTTTTTGAAAAAATTCAAGAATACTTTTTTGTGTAATATTAAATTCTACATCAAAAAATCTAATTTTAATTAAAAAAGGTAAAAGTTATGACAGAAAAACTGAGATTAAATTTATATTTACAAACTTTTTGTTTGACCCTGTATATCTCGAAAAGTATCAATTTTTTTGAAAAAACTCAAGAATACCTTTTTATGTAAAATTAAAGTTTACATTAAAAAACGTTAAAAACCCTCACTTTAATTAAAAACTTTAAAAGTTATGACAGAAAAACTAAGATCAAATTTATATTTACAAACTTTTTGTTTGACCCTATATATCTCGAAAAGTATTTATTTTTTTGAAAAAACTTAGACATCCTTTTTTGTGCAATAATAAATTTTACATCAAAACATCTTATTTTAATTAAAAACGTTAAAAGTTATGACGGAAAAACTGAGATTAAATTTATATTTACAAACTTTTTGTTTGACCCTCTATATATCGAAAAGTATCAGTTTTTTTGGAAAAACTCAAGAATAATTTTTTATGTAAAATTAAATTTTACATCAAAAAACCCCAAAAAATCTTATTTTATTTAAAAACATTAAAAGTTATGACAGAAAAACTGAGATTAAATTTATAGTTGCAATCTTCTTGTTTGACCCTGTATATCTCGAAAAGTATCAGTTCTTTAAAAAAAACTCTAGAATACTTATTTATGTAAAATTAAATTTTACATCAAAAAATGTTAAAAAACCTCTTCGTTATTGAAAACTTAAAAAGATATGACAGAAAAACTGAGATTAAATTTATATTTACAAAATTTTTGTTTGACCCTCTATATATCGAAAAGTATCAGTTTTTTTGGAAAAACTCAAGAATAATTTTTTATGTAAAATTAAATTTTACAGCAAAAAACCCTAAAAAATCTTATTTTATTTAAAAACATTAAAAGTTATGACAGAAAAACTGAGATTAAGTTTATATTTACAAACTTTTTGTTTGACCCTGTATATCTCGAAAAGTATCAGTTCTTTTGAAAAAACTCAAGAATACTTATTTATGTAAAATTAAATTTTACATCAAAAAATGTTAAAAACCCTAATTTTAATTAAAAACTTTAAAAGTTATGACAGAAAAACTAAGATCAAATTTATATTTGCAAACTTTTTGTTTGACCCTATATATCTCGAAAAGTATTAGTTTTTTTGAAAAAATTCAGGAATACTTTTTTGTGTAATATTAAATTCTACATCAAAAAATCTATTTTTATTTTAAAACGTTAAAAGTTATGACAAAAAAACTAAGATCAAATTTATATTTACAACCTTTTTGTTTGACCCTATATATCTCGAAAAGTATTAGTTTTTTTGAAAAAACTCAAAAATACTTTTTTGTGTGATATTAGATTTTTCATCAAAATTACATCAAAACCCTCACTTTAATTAAAAACTTTAAAAGTTATAACAGAAAAACTAAGATCAAATTTATATTTACAAACTTTTTGTTTGAAACTATATATCTCGAAAAGTATTAGTTTTTTTGAAAATACTTAGACATACTTTTTTGTGTAATATTAAATTTTACATCAAAAAATCTTATTTTAATTAAAAACGTTAAAAGTTATGACGGAAAAACTGAGATTAAATTTATATTTACAAACTTTTTGTTTGACCCTGTATATCTCGAAAAGTATCAGTTTTTTTGTAAAAACTCAAGAATAATTTTTTATGTAAAATTAAATTTTACATCAAAAAACCCCAAAAATTCTTATTTTATTTAAAAACATTAAAAGTTATGACAGAAAAACTGAGATTAAATTTATAGTTGCAATCTTTTTGTTTGACCCTGTATATCTCGAAAAGTATCAGTTCTTTTAAAAAAACTCTAGAATACTTATTTATGTAAAATTAAATTTTACATCAAAAAATGTTAAAAAACCTCTTCGTAATTGAAAACTTAAAAAGATATGACAGAAAAACTGAGATTAAGTTTATATTTACAAACTTTTTGTTTGACCCTGTATATCTCGAAAAGTATCAGTTCTTTTGAAAAAACTCAAAATACTTATTTATGTAAATTTTACATCAAAAAACGTTAAAAAACCTCTTTTTAATTAAAAACTTTAAAAGATATGACAGAAAAACTGAGATCAAATTTATATTTACAAACTTTTTGTTTGACCCTATATATCTCGAAAAGTATTAGTTTTTTTAAAAAAATTCAAGAATACTTTATTGTGTAGTATTAGATTCTACATCGAAAAATCTTATTTTATTTAAAAACGTTAAAAGTTATGACAGAAAAACTAAGATTAAATTTATATTTACAAACTTTTTGTTTGACCCTGTATATCTGAAAAAGTATTAGTTTTTTTAAAAAAACTCAAAAATACTTTTTTATGTAAAATTAAATTTTACATCAAAAAACCCCAAAAAATCTTATTTTAATTAAAAACTTTAAAAGTTATGACAAAAAAACTGAGATCAAATTTATATTTACAAACTTTTTGTTTGACCCTATATATCTCGAAAAGTATTAGTTTTTTTGAAAAAATTCAGGAATACTTTTTTGTGTAATATTAAATTCTACATCAAAAAAATCTTATTTTAGTTAAAAACGTTAAAAGTGATGACAGAAAAACAGATTAAATTTATATTTACAAACTTTTTGTTTGACCCTGTATATCTCGAAAAGTATCAGTTCTTTTGAAAAAACTCAGGAATACTTATTTATGCAAAATTAAATTCTACATAAAAAACATCAAAAAATCTTATTTTAATTAAAAACGTTAAAAGTTATGACAGAAAAACTGAGATTAAATTTATATTTACAAACTTTTTGTTTGACCCTGTATATCTCGAAAAGTATCAGTTTTTTTGAAAAAACTCAGGAATACTTTTTAATGTAAAATTAAATTTTACAATGAAAAGCGTTAAAAAACCTTATTTTAATTAAAAACTTTAAAAGTTATGACAGAAAAACTAAGATCAAATTTATATTTACAAATTTTTTGTTTGACCCTGTATATCTCGAAAAGTATCAGTTCTTTTGAAAAAACTCAAGAACAGTTATTTATGTAAAATTAAATTTTACATCAAAAAATGTTAAAACCCTCATTTTAATTAAAAACTTTAAAAGTTATGACAGAAAAACTAAGATCAAATTTATATTTAAAAACTTTTTGTTTGACCCTATATATCTCGAAAAGTATTAGTTTTTTTGAAAAAATTCAGGAATACTTTTTTGTGTAATATTAAATTCTACATCAAAAAATCTTATTTTAATTAAAAACGTTAAAAGTTATGACAGAAAAACTGAGATTAAATTTATATTTACAAACTTTTTGTTTGACCCTGTATATCTCCAAAAGTATTAGTTCTTTTAAAACAACTCAGGAATACTTATTTATGTAAAATTAAATTCTACATCAAAAAACATCAAAAAATCTTATTTTAATTTAAAACGTTAAAAGTTATGACAGAAAAACTCAGATTAAATTTATATTTACAAACTTTTTGTTTGACCCTGTATATCTCGAAAAGTATCAATTTTTTTGAAAAAACTCAAGAATGCCTTTTTATGTAAAATTAAATTTTACATTAAAAAACGTTAAAAACCCTCATTTTAATTAAAAACTTTAAAAGTTATGACAGAAAAACTAATATCAAATTTATATTTACAAACTTTTTGTTTGACCCTATATATCTCGAAACGTATTAGTTTTTTTGAAAAAACTTAGACATCCTTTTTTGTGCAATAATAAATTTTACATCAAAACATCTTATTTTAATTAAAAACGTTAAAAGTTATGACGGAAAAACTGAGATTAAATTTATATTTATAAACTTTTTGTTTGACCCTGTATATATCGAAAAGTATCAGTTTTTTTGGAAAAACTCAAGAATAATTTTTTATGTAAAATTAAATTTTACATCAAAAAACCCCAAAAAATCTTATTTTAATTAAAAACATTAAAAGTTATGACAGAAAAACTGAGATTAAATTTATAGTTGCAATCTTTTTGTTTTTCCCTGTATATCTCGAAAAGTACCAGTTTTTTTGAAAAAACTCAGGTATACTTTTTTATGTAAAATTAAATTTCACATTAAAAAACGTTAAAAAACCTTATTTTAATTAAAAACTTTAAAAGTTATGACAAAAAAACTAAGATCAAATTTATATTTACAAACTTTTTGTTTGACCCTATATATCTCGAAAAGTATTAGTTTTTTGAAAAAACTCAAAAATACTTTTTTTTGTAAAATTAAATTTTACATTAAAAAACGTTAAAAACCCTCATTTTAATTAAAAACTTTAAAAGTTATGACAGAAAAACTAAGATCAAATTTATATTTACAAACTTTTTGTTTGACCCTATATATCTCGAAAAGTATTACTTTTTTTGAAAAAACTCAGGTATACTTTTTTATGTAAAATTAAATTTCACATTAAAAAACGTTCAAAAACCTTATTTTAATTAAAAACGTTAAAAGTTATGACAGAAAAACTAAGATTAAATTTATATTTACAATCTTTTTGTTTGACCCTGCATATCTCGAAAAATATCAGTTTTTTTTTAAAAACTTAAGAATACTTTTTTATGTAAAATTAAATTTTACATAAAAAAATTCCAAAAAATCTCATTTTAATTAAAAACTTTAAAAGTTATGACAGAAAACCTGAGATCAAATTTATGTTTACAAACTTTTTGTTTGACCCTATATAGCTCCAAAGGTATTAGTTTTTTTAAAAAAACTTGAGAATACTTTTTTGTGTAGAATTAAATTTTACATAAAAAAACCCCAAAAAATCTCATTTCAATTAAAAACTTTAAAAGTTATGATAGAAAAACTGAGATCAAATTTATATTTACAAACTTTTTGCTTGACCCTATATATTTCGAAAAGTATTAGTTTTTTTGAAAAAACTGAAGAAAACTTTTTTGTGTAAAATTTAATTTTACATAAAAAAACATCAAAAAATCTTATTTTAATTAAAAACGTTAAAAGTTATGACAAAAAAACTGAGATCAAATTTATATTTACAAACTTTTTGTTTGACCCTATATATCTCGAAAAGTATTAGTTTTTTTAAAAAAACTTAAAAATACTTTTTTGTGTATATTAAATTCTACATCAAAAAACATCACAAAATCTTATTTTTATTTAAAACGTTAAAATTTATAACAGAAAAACTGAGATCAAATATATATTTACAAATTTTTTGTTTGACCCTATATAGCTCGAAAAGTATTAGTTTTTTTGAAAAAACTTAGAAATACTTTTTTGTGTTATATTAAATTCTAGATAAAAAACATTAAAAAAATCTTATTTTAATTAAAAACGTTAAAAGTTATGACAGAAAAACTGAGATTAAATTTATATCTACAAACTTTTTGTTTGACCCTTTATATCTCAAAAAGTATTAGTTTTTTTGAAAAAAACTCAAGAATACCTTTTTATGTATAATTAAATTTTACATCAAAAAACCCCAAAAAATCTCATTTTAATTAAAAACTTTAAAAGTTATGAAAGAAAAACTGAGATCAAATTTATATTTACAAACTTTTTGTTTGACCCTGTATATCTCAAAAAGTATCAGTTTTTTTAAAAAAACTCAGGAATACTTTTTTATGTAAAATTAAATTTTACAATAAAAAAGGTTAAAAAACCTTATTTTCATTAAAAACTTTAAAAGTTATGACAGAAAAACTAAGATCAAATTTATATTTACAAACTTTTTGTTTGACCCTATATATCTTGAAAAGTATCAGTTTTTTTGAAAAAACTCAAGAATAATTTTTTATGTAGAATTAAATTTTACAACAAAAAAACCAAAAAAATCTCATTTTATTTAAAAACTTTAAAAGTTATGACAGAAAAACTAAGATCAAATTTATATTTACAAACTTTTTGTTTGACCCTATATATCTCGAAAAGTATTGGTTTTTTTGAAAAAACTTAAGAATACTTTTTTGTGTAATATTAAATTCTACATTAAAGAACATCAAAAAATCGTATTTTAATTAAAAACGTTAAAAGTTATGACAGAAAAACTAAGATTAAATTTATATTTACAAACTTTTTGTTTGACCCTGTATATCTGAAAAAGTATTAGTTTTTTTAAAAAAACTCAGGAATACTTTTTTATGTAAAATTAAATTTTACATCAAAAAACCCCAAAAAATCTCATTTTAATTTAAAACTTTAAAAGTTATGAAAGAAAAACTGAGGTCAAATTTATATTTACAAACTTTTTGTTTGACCCTATATATCTAGAAAAGTATTAGTTTTTTTGAAAAAACTCAGGAATACTTATTTATGTAAGATTAAATTCTACATTAAAAAACATCAAAAAATCTTATTTTAATTAAAAACGTTAAAAGTTATGACAGAAAAACTGAGATTAAATTTATATTTACAAACTTTTTGTTTGACCCTGTATATCTCGAAAAGTATCAGTTCTTTTGAAAAAACTCAGGAATACTTTTTTATGTAAAATTAAATTTTACAATAAAAAACGTTAAAAAACCTTATTTTAATTAAAAATTTTAAAAGTTACGACAGAAAAACTAAGATCAAATTTATATTTACAAACTTTTTGTTTGACCCTATATATCTCGAAAAATATTAGTTTTCTTGAAAAAACATTGAAACACTTTTTTGTGTAATATTTAATTCTACATCAAAAAACATCAAAATATCTTATTTTATTTAAAAACATTAAAAGTTATGACAGAAAAACTGAGATAAAATTTATATTTACAAACTTTTTGTTTGACCCTGTATATCTCAAAAAGTATCAGTTTTTTTGAAAAAAACTCAGGAATACCTTTTTATGTATAATTAAATTTTACATCAAAAAACCCCAAAAAATCTTATTTTAATTAAAAACTTTAAAAGTTATGAAAGAAAAACTGAGATCAAATTTATATTTACAAACTTTTTGTTTGACGCTCTATATCTCGAAAAGTATCAGTTTTTTTGAAAAAACTCAGGAATATTTTTTTAGGTAAAATTAAATTTTACAATAAAAAAGGTTAAAAAACCTTATTTTCATAAAAAACTTTAAAAGTTATGACAGAAAAACTAAGATCAAATTTATATTTACAAACTTTTTGTTTGACCCTATATATCTCGAAAAGTATTAGTTTTTTTAAAAAAACTTAAAAATACTTTTTTGTGTATATTAAATTCTACATCAAAAAACATCACAAAATCTTATTTTTATTCAAAACGTTAAAATTTATAACAGAAAAACTGAGATCAAATATATATTTACAAATTTTTTGTTTGACCCTATATAGCTCGAAAAGTATTAGTTTTTTTGAAAAAACTTAGAAATACTTTTTTGTGTTATATTGAATTCTAGATAAAAAACATTAAAAAAATCTTATTTTAATTAAAAACGTTAAAAGTTATGACAGAAAAACTGAGATTAAATTTATATCTACAAACTTTTTGTTTGACCCTTTATATCTCAAAAAGTATTAGTTTTTTTGAAAAAAACTCAAGAATACCTTTTTATGTATAATTAAATTTTACATCAAAAAACCCCAAAAAATCTCATTTTAATTAAAAACTTTAAAAGTTATGAAAGAAAAACTGAGATCAAATTTATATTTACAAACTTTTTGTTTGACCCTGTATATCTCAAAAAGTATCAGTTTTTTTAAAAAAAACTCAGGAATACTTTTTTATGTAAAATTAAATTTTACAATAAAAAAGGTTAAAAAACCTTATTTTCATTAAAAACTTTAAAAGTTATGACAGAAAAACTAAGATCAAATTTATATTTACAAACTTTTTGTTTGACCCTATATATCTTGAAAAGTATCAGTTTTTTTGAAAAAACTCAAGAATAATTTTTTATGTAGAATTAAATTTTACATCAAAAAAACCAAAAAAATCTCATTTTATTTAAAAACTTTAAAAGTTATGACAGAAAAACTAAGATCAAATTTATATTTACAAACTTTTTGTTTGACCCTATATATCTCGAAAAGTATTGGTTTTTTTGAAAAAACTTAAGAATACTTTTTTGTGTAATATTAAATTCTACATTAAAGAACATCAAAAAATCGTATTTTAATTAAAAACGTTAAAAGTTATGACAGAAAAACTAAGATTAAATTTATATTTACAAACTTTTTGTTTGACCCTGTATATCTGAAAAAGTATTAGTTTTTTTAAAAAAACTCAGGAATACTTTTTTATGTAAAATTAAATTTTACATCAAAAAACCCCAAAAAATCTCATTTTAATTAAAAACTTTAAAAGTTATGAAAGAAAAACTGAGGTCAAATTTATATTTACAAACTTTTTGTTTGACCCTATATATCTAGAAAAGTATTAGTTTTTTTGAAAAAACTCAGGAATACTTATTTATGTAAGATTAAATTCTACATTAAAAAACATCAAAAAATCTTATTTTAATTAAAAACGTTAAAAGTTATGACAGAAAAACTGAGATTAAATTTATATTTACAAACTTTTTGTTTGACCCTGTATATCTCGAAAAGTATCAGTTCTTTTGAAAAAACTCAGGAATACTTTTTTATGTAAAATTAAATTTTACAATAAAAAACGTTAAAAAACCTTATTTTAATTAAAAATTTTAAAAGTTACGACAGAAAAACTAAGATCAAATTTATATTTACAAACTTTTTGTTTGACCCTATATATCTCGAAAAATATTAGTTTTCTTGAAAAAACATTGAAACACTTTTTTGTGTAATATTTAATTCTACATCAAAAAACATCAAAATATCTTATTTTATTTAAAAACATTAAAAGTTATGACAGAAAAACTGAGATAAAATTTATATTTACAAACTTTTTGTTTGACCCTGTATATCTCAAAAAGTATCAGTTTTTTTGAAAAAAACTCAGGAATACCTTTTTATGTATAATTAAATTTTACATCAAAAAACCCCAAAAAATCTTATTTTAATTAAAAACTTTAAAAGTTATGAAAGAAAAACTGAGATCAAATTTATATTTACAAACTTTTTGTTTGACGCTCTATATCTCGAAAAGTATCAGTTTTTTTGAAAAAACTCAGGAATATTTTTTTAGGTAAAATTAAATTTTACAATAAAAAAGGTTAAAAAACCTTATTTTCATAAAAAACTTTAAAAGTTATGACAGAAAAACTAAGATCAAATTGATATTTACAAACTTTTTGTTTGACCCTATATATCTAGAAAAGTATTAGTTTTTTTAAAAAAACTTAAAAATACTTTTTTGTGTATATTAAATTCTACATTAAAAAACATCACAAAATCTTATTTTTATTCAAAACGTTAAAATTTATAACAGAGAAACTGAGATCAAATATATATTTACAAATTTTTTGTTTGACCCTATATAGCTCGAAAAGTATTAGTTTTTTTGAAAAAACTTAGAAATACTTTTTTGTGTTATATTGAATTCTAGATAAAAAACATTAAAAAAATCTTATTTTAATTAAAAACGTTAAAAGTTATGACAGAAAAACTGAGATTAAATTTATATCTACAAACTTTTTGTTTGACCCTTTATATCTGAAAAAGTATTAGTTTTTTTGAAAAAAACTCAAGAATACCTTTTTATGTATAATTAAATTTTACATCAAAAAACCCCAAAAAATCTCATTTTAATTAAAAACTTTAAAAGTTATGAAAGAAAAACTGAGATCAAATTTATATTTACAAACTTTTTGTTTGACCCTGTATATCTCAAAAAGTATCAGTTTTTTTAAAAAAAACTCAGGAATACTTTTTTATGTAAAATTAAATTTTACAATAAAAAAGGTTAAAAAACCTTATTTTCATTAAAAACTTTAAAAGTTATGACAGAAAAACTAAGATCAAATTTATATTTACAAACTTTTTGTTTGACCCTATATATCTTGAAAAGTATCAGTTTTTTTGGAAAAACTCAAGAATAATTTTTTATGTAGAATTAAATTTTACATCAAAAAAACCAAAAAAATCTCATTTTATTTAAAAACTTTAAAAGTTATGACAGAAAAACTAAGATCAAATTTATATTTACAAACTTTTTGTTTGACCCTATATATCTCGAAAAGTATTGGTTTTTTTGAAAAAACTTAAGAATACTTTTTTGTGTAATATTAAATTCTACATTAAAGAACATCAAAAAATCGTATTTTAATTAAAAACGTTAAAAGTTATGACAGAAAAACTAAGATTAAATTTATATTTACAAACTTTTTGTTTGACCCTGTATATCTGAAAAAGTATTAGTTTTTTTAAAAAAACTCAGGAATACTTTTTTATGTAAAATTAAATTTTACATCAAAAAACCCCAAAAAATCTCATTTTAATTAAAAACTTTAAAAGTTATGAAAGAAAAACTGAGGTCAAATTTATATTTACAAACTTTTTGTTTGACCCTATATATCTAGAAAAGTATTAGTTTTTTTGAAAAAACTCAGGAATACTTATTTATGTAAGATTAAATTCTACATTAAAAAACATCAAAAAATCTTATTTTAATTAAAAACGTTAAAAGTTATGACAGAAAAACTGAGATTAAATTTATATTTACAAACTTTTTGTTTGACCCTGTATATCTCGAAAAGTATCAGTTCTTTTGAAAAAACTCAGGAATACTTTTTTATGTAAAATTAAATTTTACAATAAAAAACGTTAAAAAACCTTATTTTAATTAAAAATTTTAAAAGTTACGACAGAAAAACTAAGATCAAATTTATATTTACAAACTTTTTGTTTGACCCTATATATCTCGAAAAATATTAGTTTTCTTGAAAAAACATTGAAACACTTTTTTGTGTAATATTTAATTCTACATCAAAAAACATCAAAATATCTTATTTTATTTAAAAACATTAAAAGTTATGACAGAAAAACTGAGATAAAATTTATATTTACAAACTTTTTGTTTGACCCTGTATATCTCAAAAAGTATCAGTTTTTTTGAAAAAAACTCAGGAATACCTTTTTATGTATAATTAAATTTTACATCAAAAAACCCCAAAAAATCTTATTTTAATTAAAAACTTTAAAAGTTATGAAAGAAAAACTGAGATCAAATTTATATTTACAAACTTTTTGTTTGACGCTCTATATCTCGAAAAGTATCAGTTTTTTTGAAAAAACTCAGGAATATTTTTTTAGGTAAAATTAAATTTTACAATAAAAAAGGTTAAAAAATCTCATTTTATTTAAAAACTTTAAAAGTTATGACAGAAAAACTAAGATCAAATTTAAATTTACAAACTTTTTGTTTGACCCTATATATCTCGAAAAGTATCAGTTTTTTTGAAAAAACTCAGGAATACTTTTTAATGTAAAATTAAATTTTACAATGAAAAGCGTTAAAAAACCTTATTTTAATTAAAAACTTTAAAAGTTATGACAGAAAAACTAAGATCAAATTTATATTTACAAATTTTTTGTTTGACCCTGTATATCTCGAAAAGTATCAGTTCTTTTAAAAAAACTCAAGAATAGTTATTTATGTAAAATTAAATTTTACATTAAAAAATGTTAAAACCCTCATTTTAATTAAAAACTTTAAAAGTTATGACAGAAAAACTAAGATCAAATTTATATTTACAAACTTTTTGTTTGACCCTATATATCTCGAAAAGTATTAGTTTTTTTGAAACAATTCAGGAATACTTTTTTGTGTAATATCAAATTCTACATCAAAAAATCTTATTTTAATTAAAAAAGTTAAAAGTTATGACAGAAAAACTGAGATTATATTTATATTTACAAACTTTTTGTTTGACCCTGTATATCTCCAAAAGTATCAGTTCTTTCAAAAAAAACTCAGGAATACTTATTTATGTAAAATCAAATTCTACATCAAAAAACATAAAAAAATCTTATTTTAATTTAAAACGTTAAAAGTTATGACAGAAAAACTCAGATTAAATTTATATTTACAAACTTTTTGTTTGACCCTGTATATCTCGAAAAGTATCAATTTTTTGAAAAAACTCAAGAATGCCTTTTTATGTAAAATTAAATTTTACATTAAAAAACGTTAAAAACCCTCATTTTAATTAAAAACTTTAAAAGTTATGACAGAAAAACTAAGATCAAATTTATATTTACAAACTTTTTGTTTGACCCTATATATCTCGAAAAGTATTAGTTTTTTTTGAAAAAACTTAGACATCCTTTTTTGTGCAATAATAAATTTTACATCAAAACATCTTATTTTATTTAAAAACGTTAAAAGTTATGACGGAAAAACTGAGATTAAATTTATATTTACAAACTTTTTGTTTGACCCTGTATATATCGAAAAGTATCAGTTTTTTTGGAAAAACTCAAGAATAATTTTTTATGTAAAATTAAATTTTACATCAAAAAACCCCAAAAAATCTTATTTTAATTAAAAACATTAAAAGTTATGACAGAAAAACTGAGATTAAATTTATAGTTGCAATCTTTTTGTTTGACCCTGTATATCTCGAAAAGTATCAGTTCTTTTGAAAAAACTCAAAAATACTTATTTATGTAAAATTAAATTTTACATCAAAAAATGTTAAAAAACCTCTTCGTAATTGAAAACTTTAAAAGATATGACAGAAAAACTAAGATCAAATTTATATTTACAAACTTTTTGTTTTTCCCTGTATATCTCGAAAAGTACCAGTTTTTTTGAAAAACCTCAGGTATACTTTTTATGTAAAATTAAATTTTACATTAAAAAACTTTAAAAAACCTCATTTTAATTAAAAACTTTAAAAGTTATGACAAAAAAACTAAGATCAAATTTATATTTACAAACTTTTTGTTTGACCCTATATATCTCGAAAAGTATTAGTTTTTTGAAAAAACTTAATAATACTTTTTTTTGTGATATTAGATTTTTCATCAAAATTACATTAAAACATCTTATTTTAATCAAAAACGTTAAAAGTTATGACAGAAAAACTAAGATTAAATTTATATTTACAATCTTTTTGTTTGACCCTGTATATCTCGAAAAATATCAGTTTTTTGTAAAAAACTCAAGAATACTTTTTTATGTAAAATTAAATTTTACATAAAAAAATTCCAAAAAATCTCATTTTAATTAAAAACTTTAAAAGTTATGACAGAAAACCTGAGATCAAATTTATGTTTACAAACTTTTTGTTTGACCCTGTATATCCCGAAAAGTATCAGTTTTTTTGAAAAAACTCAGGAATACTTATTTATGTAAAATTAAATTCTACATAAAAAACGTCAAAAAATCTTATTTTAATTAAAAACGTTAAAAGTTATGACAGAAAAACTGAGATTAAATTTATATTTAGAAACTTTTTGTTTGACCCTGTATATCTCGAAAAGTATCAGTTTTTTTGAAAAAACTCAGGAATACTTTTTAATGAAAAATTCAATTTACAATGAAAAGCGTTAAAAAACCTTATTTTAATTTAAAACTTTAAAAGTTATGACAGAAAAACTAAGATCAAATTTATATTTACAAATTTTTTGTTTGACCCTGTATATCTCGAAAAGTATCAGTTCTTTTGAAAAAACTCAGGAATAGTTATTTATGTAAAATTAAATTTTACATCAAAAAATGTTAAAACCCTCATTTTAATTAAAAACTTTAAAAGTTATGACAGAAAAACTAAGATCAAATTTATATTTACAAACTTTTTGTTTGACCCTATATATCTCGAAAAGTATTAGTTTTTTTGAAAAAATTCAAGAATACTTTTTTGTGTAATATTAAATTCTACATCAAAAAATCTAATTTTAATTAAAAAAGGTAAAAGTTATGACAGAAAAACTGAGATTAAATTTATATTTACAAACTTTTTGTTTGACCCTGTATATCTCGAAAAGTATCAATTTTTTTGAAAAAACTCAAGAATACCTTTTTATGTAAAATTAAAGTTTACATTAAAAAACGTTAAAAACCCTCACTTTAATTAAAAACTTTAAAAGTTATGACAGAAAAACTAAGATCAAATTTATATTTACAAACTTTTTGTTTGACCCTATATATCTCGAAAAGTATTTATTTTTTTGAAAAAACTTAGACATCCTTTTTTGTGCAATAATAAATTTTACATCAAAACATCTTATTTTAATTAAAAACGTTAAAAGTTATGACGGAAAAACTGAGATTAAATTTATATTTACAAACTTTTTGTTTGACCCTCTATATATCGAAAAGTATCAGTTTTTTTGGAAAAACTCAAGAATAATTTTTTATGTAAAATTAAATTTTACATCAAAAAACCCCAAAAAATCTTATTTTATTTAAAAACATTAAAAGTTATGACAGAAAAACTGAGATTAAATTTATAGTTGCAATCTTCTTGTTTGACCCTGTATATCTCGAAAAGTATCAGTTCTTTAAAAAAAACTCTAGAATACTTATTTATGTAAAATTAAATTTTACATCAAAAAATGTTAAAAAACCTCTTCGTTATTGAAAACTTAAAAAGATATGACAGAAAAACTGAGATTAAATTTATATTTACAAAATTTTTGTTTGACCCTCTATATATCGAAAAGTATCAGTTTTTTTGGAAAAACTCAAGAATAATTTTTTATGTAAAATTAAATTTTACAGCAAAAAACCCTAAAAAATCTTATTTTATTTAAAAACATTAAAAGTTATGACAGAAAAACTGAGATTAAGTTTATATTTACAAACTTTTTGTTTGACCCTGTATATCTCGAAAAGTATCAGTTCTTTTGAAAAAACTCAAGAATACTTATTTATGTAAAATTAAATTTTACATCAAAAAATGTTAAAAACCCTAATTTTAATTAAAAACTTTAAAAGTTATGACAGAAAAACTAAGATCAAATTTATATTTGCAAACTTTTTGTTTGACCCTATATATCTCGAAAAGTATTAGTTTTTTTGAAAAAATTCAGGAATACTTTTTTGTGTAATATTAAATTCTACATCAAAAAATCTATTTTTATTTTAAAACGTTAAAAGTTATGACAAAAAAACTAAGATCAAATTTATATTTACAACCTTTTTGTTTGACCCTATATATCTCGAAAAGTATTAGTTTTTTTGAAAAAACTCAAAAATACTTTTTTGTGTGATATTAGATTTTTCATCAAAATTACATCAAAACCCTCACTTTAATTAAAAACTTTAAAAGTTATAACAGAAAAACTAAGATCAAATTTATATTTACAAACTTTTTGTTTGAAACTATATATCTCGAAAAGTATTAGTTTTTTTGAAAATACTTAGACATACTTTTTTGTGTAATATTAAATTTTACATCAAAAAATCTTATTTTAATTAAAAACGTTAAAAGTTATGACGGAAAAACTGAGATTAAATTTATATTTACAAACTTTTTGTTTGACCCTGTATATCTCGAAAAGTATCAGTTTTTTTGTAAAAACTCAAGAATAATTTTTTATGTAAAATTAAATTTTACATCAAAAAACCCCAAAAATTCTTATTTTATTTAAAAACATTAAAAGTTATGACAGAAAAACTGAGATTAAATTTATAGTTGCAATCTTTTTGTTTGACCCTGTATATCTCGAAAAGTATCAGTTCTTTTAAAAAAACTCTAGAATACTTATTTATGTAAAATTAAATTTTACATCAAAAAATGTTAAAAAACCTCTTCGTAATTGAAAACTTAAAAAGATATGACAGAAAAACTGAGATTAAGTTTATATTTACAAACTTTTTGTTTGACCCTGTATATCTCGAAAAGTATCAGTTCTTTTGAAAAAACTCAAAATACTTATTTATGTAAATTTTACATCAAAAAACGTTAAAAAACCTCTTTTTAATTAAAAACTTTAAAAGATATGACAGAAAAACTGAGATCAAATTTATATTTACAAACTTTTTGTTTGACCCTATATATCTCGAAAAGTATTAGTTTTTTTAAAAAAATTCAAGAATACTTTATTGTGTAGTATTAGATTCTACATCGAAAAATCTTATTTTAATTAAAAACGTTAAAAGTTATGACAGAAAAACTGAGATTAAGTTTATATTTACAAACTTTTTGTTTGACCCTGTATATCTCGAAAAGTATCAGTTCTTTTAAAAAAACTCAAGAATACTTATTTATGTAAAATTAAATTTTACATCAAAAAATGTTAAAAACCCTAATTTTAATTAAAAACTTTAAAAGTTATGACAGAAAAACTAAGATCAAATTTATATTTGCAAACTTTTTGTTTGACCCTATATATCTCGAAAAGTATTAGCTTTTTTGAAAAAATTCAGGAATACTTTTTTGTGTAATATTAAATTCTACATCAAAAAATCTAATTTTAATTTAAAACGTTAAAAGTTATGACAAAAAAACTAAGATCAAATTTATATTTACAAACTTTTTGTTTGACCCTATATATCTCGAAAAGTATTAGTTATTTTAAAAAAACTCAAAAATACTTTTTTGTGTGATATTAGATTTTTCATCAAAATTACATCAAAACCCTCACTTTAATTAAAAACTTTAAAAGTTATGACAGAAAAACTAAGATCAAATTTATATTTACAAACTTTTTGTTTGAAACTATATATCTCGAAAAGTATTAGTTTTTTTGAAAATACTTAAACATACTTTTTTGTGTAATATTAAATTTTACATCAAAAAATCTTATTTTAATTAAAAACGTTAAAAGTTATGACGGAAAAACTGAGATTAAATTTATATTTACAAACTTTTTGTTTGACCCTGTATATCTCGAAAAGTATCAGTTTTTTTGTAAAAACTCAAGAATAATTTTTTATGTAAAATTAAATTTTACATCAAAAAATGTTAAAAAATCTCTTTTTAATTAAAAACTTTAAAAGATATGACAGAAAAACTAAGATCAAATTTATATTTACAAACTTTTTGTTTGACCCTGTATATCTCGAAAAGTACCAGTTTTTTTGAAAAAACTCAGGAATACTTTTTTATGTAAAATTAAATTTTACGTTAAAAAACGTTAAAAAACCTCATTTTAATTTAAAAAATTTAAAAGTTATGACAAAAAAACTAAGATCAAATTTATATTTACAAACTTTTTGTTTGACCCTATATATCTCGAAAAGTATTAGTTTTTTTGAAAAAACTCGAAAATACTTTTTTGTGTGATATTAGATTTTTCATCAAAATTACATCAAAACATCTTATTTTAATTAAAAACGTTAAAAGTTATGACAAAAAAACTGAGATTAAATTTATATTTACAATCTTTTTGTTTGACCCTGTATATCTCGAAAAATATCAGTTTTTTTTAAAAAACTGAAGAATACTTTTTTATGTAAAATTAAATTTTACATAAAAAAATTCCAAAAAATCTTATTTTAATTAAAAACTTTAAAAGTTATGACAGAAAAACTGAGATCAAATTTATATTTACAAACTTTTTGTTTGACCCTATATATCTCGAAAAGTATTAGTTATTTTGAAAAAACTCAAAAATACTTTTTTGTGTGATATTAGATTTTTCATCAAAATTACATCAAAACCCTCACTTTAATTAAAAACTTTAAAAGTTATGACAGAAAAACTAAGATCAAATTTATATTTACAAACTTTTTGTTTGAAACTATATATCTCGAAAAGTATTAGTTTTTTTGAAAATACTTAAACATACTTTTTTGTGTAATATTAAATTTTACATCAAAAAATCTTATTTTAATTAAAAACGTTAAAAGTTATGACGGAAAAACTGAGATTAAATTTATATTTACAAACTTTTTGTTTGACCCTGTATATCTCGAAAAGTATCAGTTTTTTTGTAAAAACTCAAGAATAATTTTTTATGTAAAATTGAATTTTACATCAAAAAATGTTAAAAAATCTCTTTTTAATTAAAAACTTTAAAAGATATGACAGAAAAACTAAGATCAAATTTATATTTACAAACTTTTTGTTTGACCCTGTATATCTCGAAAAGTACCAGTTTTTTTGAAAAAACTCAGGAATACTTTTTTATGTAAAATTAAATTTTACGTTAAAAAACGTTAAAAAACCTCATTTTAATTAAAAACTTTAAAAGTTATGACAGAAAAACTAAGATCAAATTTATATTTACAAACTTTTTGTTTGACCCTGTATATCTCGAAAAGTATCAGTTTTTTTGTAAAAACTCAAGAATAATTTTTTATGTAAAATTAAATTTTACATCAAAAAATGTTAAAAAATCTCTTTTTAATTAAAAACTTTAAAAGATATGACAAAAAAACTAAGATCAAATTTATATTTACAAACTTTTTGTTTGACCCTATATATCTCGAAAAGTATTAGTTTTTTTGAAAAAACTCGAAAATACTTTTTTGTGTGATATTAGATTTTTCATCAAAATTACATCAAAACATCTTATTTTAATTAAAAACGTTAAAAGTTATGACAAAAAAACTGAGATTAAATTTATATTTACAATCTTTTTGTTTGACCCTGTATATCTCGAAAAATATCAGTTTTTTTTAAAAAACTGAAGAATACTTTTTTATGTAAAATTAAATTTTACATAAAAAAATTCCAAAAAATCTTATTTTAATTAAAAACTTTAAAAGTTATGACAGAAAAACTGAGATCAAATTTATGTTTACAAACTTTTTGTTTGACCCTATATATCTCGAAAAGTATTAGTTTTTTTGAAAAAACTTTAGAATACTTTTTTGTGTAAAATTAAATTTTACATCAAAAAACCCCAAAAAATCTTATTTAAATTAAAAACTTTAAAAGTTATGACAGAAAAACTGAGATCAAATTTATATTTACAAACTTTTTGTTTGACCCTATATATCTCGAAAAGTATTAGTTTTTTTGAAAAAACTGAAGAATACTTTTTTGTGTAAAATTTAATTTTACATAAAAAAACATCAAAAAATCTTATTTTATTTAAAAACGTTAAAAGTTATGACAAAAAAACTCAGATCAAATTTATATTTACAAACTTTTTGTTTGACCCTATATATCTCGAAAAGTATTAGTTTTTTTAAAAAAACTTAAAAATACTTTTTTGTGTATATTAAATTCTACATCAAAAAACATCACAAAATCTTATTTTTATTCAAAACGTTAAAACTTATAACAGAAAAACTGAGATCAAATTTATATTTACAAATTTTTTGTTTCACCCTATATAGCTCGAAAAGTATTAGTTTTTTTGAAAAAACTTAAGAATACTTTTTTGTGTTATATTAAATTCTAGATAAAAAAACATTAAAAAAATCTTATTTTAATTAAAAACGTTAAAAGTTATGACAGAAAAACTGAGATTAAATTTATATTTACAAACTTTTTGTTTGACCCTGTATATTTCAAAAAGTAACAGTTTTCTTGGAAAAACTGAAGATTACTTTTTTATGTAGAAATAAATTTTACATTAAAAAACCCCAAAAAATCTCATTTTAATTACAAACTTTAAAAGTTATAATAGAAAAACTGAGATCAAATTTATATTTACAAACTTTTTGTTTAACCCTATATATCTTAAAAAGTATTAGTTTTTTTGAAAAAACTCAGGAATACTTTTTTGTGTAATATTAGATTCTACATCCAAAAATATTATTTTAATTAAAAACGTTAAAAGTTATGACAGAAAAACTGAGATTAAATTTATATTTAAAAACTTTTTGTTTGACCCTGTATATCTCGAAAAGTGTCAGTTCTTTCGAAAAAACTGAAGAATACTTATTTATGTAAAATTAAATTTTACATTAAAGAACCCCAAAAAATCTCATTTTAATTGAAAACTTTAAAAGTTATGACAGTAAAACTGAGATAAAATTTATATTTACAAACTTTCTGTTTGACCCTATATATCTCGAAAAGTATTAGTTTTTTTTAAAAAACTTAAGAATACTTTTTTGTGTAATATTAAATTCTACATCAAAAAATCTTATTTTAATTAAAAACGTTAAAAGTTATGACAGAAAAACTGAGATTAAATTTATATTTACAAATTTTTTTTTGACCCTGTATATCTCCAAAAGTATCAGTTCTTTTAAAAAAACTCAGGAATACTTATTTATGTAAAATTAAATTCTACATAAAAAAACATCAAAAAATCTTATTTTTATTAAAAATGTTAAAAGTTATAACAGAAAAACTAAGATCAAATTTATATTTACAAACTTTTTGTTTGACCCTATATATCTCGAAAAGTATTAGTTTTTTTTAAAAAACTTAAGAATACTTTTTTGTGTAATATTAAATTCTACATCAAAAAATCTTATTTTAATTAAAAACGTTAAAAGTTATGACAGAAAAACTGAGATTAAATTTATATTTACAAATTTTTTTTTGACCCTGTATATCTCCAAAAGTATCAGTTCTTTTAAAAAAACTCAGGAATACTTATTTATGTAAAATTTAATTTTACATAAAAAAACATCAAAAAATCTTATTTTATTTAAAAACGTTAAAAGTTATGACAAAAAAACTCAGATCAAATTTATATTTACAAACTTTTTGTTTGACCCTATATATCTCGAAAAGTATTAGTTTTTTTAAAAAAACTTAAAAATACTTTTTTGTGTATATTAAATTCTACATCAAAAAACATCACAAAATCTTATTTTTATTCAAAACGTTAAAACTTATAACAGAAAAACTGAGATCAAATTTATATTTACAAATTTTTTGTTTCACCCTATATAGCTCGAAAAGTATTAGTTTTTTTGAAAAAACTTAAGAATACTTTTTTGTGTTATATTAAATTCTAGATAAAAAAACATTAAAAAAATCTTATTTTAATTAAAAACGTTAAAAGTTATGACAGAAAAACTGAGATTAAATTTATATTTACAAACTTTTTGTTTGACCCTGTATATTTCAAAAAGTAACAGTTTTCTTGGAAAAACTGAAGATTACTTTTTTATGTAGAAATAAATTTTACATTAAAAAACCCCAAAAAATCTCATTTTAATTACAAACTTTAAAAGTTATAATAGAAAAACTGAGATCAAATTTATATTTACAAACTTTTTGTTTAACCCTATATATCTTAAAAAGTATTAGTTTTTTTGAAAAAACTCAGGAATACTTTTTTGTGTAATATTAGATTCTACATCCAAAAATATTATTTTAATTAAAAACGTTAAAAGTTATGACAGAAAAACTGAGATTAAATTTATATTTAAAAACTTTTTGTTTGACCCTGTATATCTCGAAAAGTGTCAGTTCTTTCGAAAAAACTGAAGAATACTTATTTATGTAAAATTAAATTTTACATTAAAGAACCCCAAAAAATCTCATTTTAATTGAAAACTTTAAAAGTTATGACAGTAAAACTGAGATAAAATTTATATTTACAAACTTTCTGTTTGACCCTATATATCTCGAAAAGTATTAGTTTTTTTTAAAAAACTTAAGAATACTTTTTTGTGTAATATTAAATTCTACATCAAAAAATCTTATTTTAATTAAAAACGTTAAAAGTTATGACAGAAAAACTGAGATTAAATTTATATTTACAAATTTTTTTTTGACCCTGTATATCTCCAAAAGTATCAGTTCTTTTAAAAAAACTCAGGAATACTTATTTATGTAAAATTAAATTCTACATAAAAAAACATCAAAAAATCTTATTTTTATTAAAAATGTTAAAAGTTATAACAGAAAAACTAAGATCAAATTTATATTTACAAACTTTTTGTTTAACCCTATATATCTCGAAAAGTATCAGTTTTTTTGAAAAAACTCAAGAATAATTTTTTATGTAAAATTAAATTATACATCAAACAAACTCAAAAAATCTTATTTTAATTAAAAACTTTAAAAGTTATGACAGTAAAACTAAGATCAAATTTATATTTACAAACTTTTTGTTTGACCATATATATCTCGAAAAGTATTAGTTTTTTTAAAAAAACTTAAGAATACTTTTTTGTGTAATATTAAATTCTACATAAAAAAGCATCAAAAAATCCTATTTTTATTAAATGCGGTAAAAGTTATAACAGAAAAACTAAGATCAAATTTATATTTACAAACTTTTTGGTTGACCCTATATATCTCGAAAAATATTAGTTTTTTTCAAAAACTCAGGAATACTTATTTATGTAAAATTAAAAAACATCAAAACACATTAAAAACTCTTATTGTAATTAAAAACGTTAAAAGTTATGACAGAAAAACTGAGATAAAATTTATATTTACAATTTTTTTGTTTGACCCTGTATATCTCGAAAAGTATCAGTTCTTTTGAAAAAACTCAAGAATACTTATTTATGTAAAATAAAATTTTACATCAAAAAACGTTAAAAACCCTCTTTTTAATTAAAAACTTTAAAAGATATGTCAGAAAAACTAAGATCAAATTTATATTTACAAACTTTTTGTTTGACCCTGTATATCTCCAGAAGTACCAGTTTTTTTGAAAAAACTTAAGAATACTTTTTTATGTAAAATTAAATTTTACATTAAAAAACGTTAAGAAACCTCATTTTATTTAAAAACTTTAAAAGTTATGTTAGAAAAACTAAGATCAAATTTATATTTACAAACTTTTTGTTTGACCCTATATATCTCGAAAAGTATTAGTTTTTTTGAAAAAACTTAAGAATACTTTTTTGTGTAATATTAAATTCTACATCAAAGAACATCAAAAAATTGTATTTTAATTAAAAACGTTAAAATTTATGACAGAAAAACTAAGATTAAATTTATATTTACAAACTTTTTGTTTGACCCTGTATATCTCGAAAAGTATTAGTTTTTTTAAGAAAACTCAAGAATACTTTTTTATGCAAAATTAAATTTTACATCAAAAAACCCCAAAAAATCTCATTTTAATTACAAACTTTAAAAGTTATGATAGAAAAACTGAGATCCAATTTATATTTACAAACTTTTTGTTTAACCCTATATATCTCAAAAAGTATTAGTTTTTTTGAAAAAACTCAAGAATACTTTTTTGTGTAATATTAGATTCTACATCCAAAAATATTATTTTAATTAAAAACGTTAAAAGTTATGACAGAAAAACTGAGATTAAATTTATATTTAAAAACTTTTTGTTTGATCCTGTATATCTCGAAAAGTGTCAGTTCTTTCGAAAAAACTGAGGAATACTTATTTATGTAATATTAAATTTTACATTAAAGAACCCCAAAAAATCTCATTTTAATTAAAAACTTTAAAAGTTATGACAGTAAAACTGAGATCAAATTTATATTTACAAACTTTTTGGTTGACCCTATATATCGCGAAAAGTATTAGTTTTTTTGAAAAAACTCAGGAATACTTATTTATGTAAAATTAAAAAACATCAAAAAACATCAAAAAATCTTATTGTAATTAAAAACGTTAAAAGTTATGACAGAAAAACTGAGATAAAATTTATATTTACAATTTTTTTGTTTGACCCTGTATATCTCGAAAAGTATCAGTTTTTTTGAAAAAACTCAAGAATACTTTTTTATGTAAAATTAAATTTTACATCAAAAAACCCAAAAAATCTTATTTTAATTAAAAACGTTAAAAGTTATGACAGAAAAACTGAGATTAAGTTTATATTTACAAACTTTTTGTTTGACCCTGTATATCTCGAAAAGTATCAGTTCTTTTGAAAAACCTCAAGAATACTTATTTATGTAAAATAAAATTTTACATCAAAAAACGTTAAAAAACCTCTTTTTAATTAAAAACTTTAAAAGATATGACAGAAAAACTAAGATCAAATTTATATTTACAAACTTTTTGTTTGACCCTGTATATCTCGAGAAGTACCAGTTTTTTTGAAAAAACTCAAGAATACTTTTTTATGTAAAATTAAATTTTACATTAAAAAACGTTAAAAAACCTTATTTTATTTAAAAATTTTAAAAGTTATGACAGAAAAACTAAGATCAAATTTATATTTACAAACTTTTTGTTTGACCCTATATATCTCGAAAAGTATTAGTTTTTTTGAAAAAACTTAAGAATACTTTTTTGTGTAATATTAAATTCTACATCAAAGAACATCAAAAAATTGTATTTTAATTAAAAACGTTAAAAGTTATGACAGAAAAACTAAGATTAAATTTATATTTACAAACTTTTTGTTTGACCCTGTATATCTCGAAAAGTATTAGTTTTTTAAAAAAAACTCAGGAATACTTTTTTATGTAAAATTAAATTTTACATCAAAAAACCCCAAAAAATCTCATTTTAATTAAAAACTTGAAAAGTTATGACAGAAAAACTAAGATCAAATTTATATTTACAAACTTTTTGTTTGACCCTATATATCTCGAAAAGTATTAGTTTTTTTGAAAAAATTCTGGAATACTTTTTTGTGTAATATTAAATTCTACATTAAAGAACATCAAAAAATCGTATTTTAATTAAAAACGTTAAAAGTTATGACAGAAAAACTAAGATTAAATTTATATTTACAAACTTTTTGTTTGACCCTGTATATCTGAAAAAGTATTAGTTTTTTTAAAAAAACTCAAGAATACTTTTTTATGTAAAATTAAATTTTACATAAAAAAACCCCAAAAAATCTTATTTTAATTTAAAACTTTAAAAGTTATGACAGAAAAACTGAGATCAAATTTATATTTACAAACTTTTTGTTTGACCCTATATATCTCGAAAAGTATCAGTTTTTTTGAAAAAACTCAGGAATACTTTTTTATGTAAAATTAAATTTTACAATAAAAAACGTTAAAAAACCTTATTTTCATTAAAAACTTTAAAATTTATGACAGAAAAACTGAGATCAAATTTATATTTACAAACTTTTTGTTTGACCCTATATATCTCGAAAAGTATTAGTTTTTTTGAAAAAATTCAGGAATACTTTTTTGTGTAATATTAAATTCTACATCAAAAAATCTTATTTTAATTAAAAACTTTAAAAGTTATGAAAGAAAAACTGAGATCAAATTTATATTTACAAACTTTTTGTTTGACCCTATATATCTAGAAAAGTATTAGTTTTTTTGAAAAAACTCAAGAATACTTATTTATGTAAGATTAAATTCTACATCAAAAAACATCAAAAAATCTTATTTTAATTAAAAACGTTAAAAGTTGTGACAGAAAAACTGAGATTAAGTTTATATTTACAAACTTTTTGTTTGACCCTATATATCTCGAAAAGTATTAGTTTTTTTAAAAAAACTTAAGAAAAATTTTTTTTGTGTAATATTAAATTCTACATAAAAAAACATAAAAAAATCTATTTATACTAAAAACGGTAAAAGTTATAACAGAAAAATTAAGATCAAATTTATATTTACAAACTTTTTGTTTGACCCTATATATCTCGAAAAATATTAGTTTTCTTGAAAAAAACTTTAAAACACTTTTTTGTGTAATATTTAATTCTTCATCAAAAAACATCAAAACATCATATTTTAATTAAAAACATTAAAAGTTATGACCGAAAAACTGAGATAAAATTTATATTTACAAACTTTTTGTTTGACCCTGTATATCTCGAAAAGTATTAGTTTTTTTGAAAAAACTCAAGAATACTTATTTATGTAAGATTAAATTCTACATCAAAAAACATCAAAAAATCTTATTTTAATCAAAAACGTTAAAAGTTATGACAGAAAAACTGAGATTAAATTTATATTTACAAACTTTTTGTTTGACCCTATATATCTCGAAAAGTATTAGTTTTTTTGAACAAATTCAGGAATACTTTTTTGTGTAATATTAAATTCTACATCAAAAAATCTTATTTTAATTAAAAACTTTAAAAGTTATGAAAGAAAAACTGAGATCAAATTTATATTTACAAACTTTTTGTTTGACCCTATATATCTAGAAAAGTATTAGTTTTTTTGAAAAAACTCAAGAATACTTATTTATGTAAGATTAAATTCTACATCAAAAAACATCAAAAAATCTTATTTTAATTAAAAACGTTAAAAGTTATGACAGAAAAACTGAGATTAAATTTATATTTACAAACTTTTTGTTTGACCCTGTATATCTCGAAAAGTATCAGTTCTTTTGAAAAAACTCAAGAATACTTTTTTATGTAAAATTAAATTCTACAATAAAAAACGTTAAAAAAACTTATTTTTATTAAAAATTTTAAAAGTTATGACAGAAAAACTAAGATCAAATTTATATTTACAAACTTTTTGTTTGACCCTATATATCTCGAAAAGTATTAGTTTTTTTCAAAAAATTCAGAAATACTTTTTTGTGTAATATTAAATTCTACATCAAAAAATCTTATTTTAATTAAAAACGTTAAAAGTTATGACAGAAAAACTGAGATTAAATTTATATTTACAAACTTTTTGTTTGACCCTGTATATCTCCAAAAGTATCAGTTCTTTTAAAAAAACTCAGGAAAACTTATTTATGTAAAATTAAATTCTACATCAAAAAACATCAAAAAATCTTATTTTAATTTAAAACGTTAAAAGTTATGACAGAAAAACTGAGATTAAATTTATATTTACAAACTTTTTGTTTGACCCTGTATATCTCAAAAAGTATCAATTTTTTTGAAAAAACTCAAAAATACCTTTTTATGTAAAATTAAATTTTACATTAAAAAACGTTAAAAACCCTCATTTTAATTAAAAACTTTAAAAGTTATGACAGAAAAACTAAGATCAAATTTATATTTACAAACTTTTTGTTTGACCCTATATATCTCGAAAAGTATTAGTTTTTTTGAAAAAACTTAGACATCCTTTTTTGTGCAATAATAAATTTTACATCAAAACATCTTATTTTAATTAAAAACGTTAAAAGTTATGACGGAAAAACTGAGATTAAATTTATATTTACAAACTTTTTGTTTGACCCTGTATATATCGAAAAGTATCAGTTTTTTTGGAAAAACTCAAAAATAATTTTTTATGTGAAATTAAATTTTACATCAAAAAACCCCAAAAAATCTTATTTTAATTAAAAACATTAAAAGTTATGACAGAAAAACTAAGATCAAATTTATATTTACAAACTTTTTGTTTGACCCTATATATCTCGAAAAGTATTAGTTTTTTTGAAAAAACTTAGACATCCTTTTTTGTGCAATAATAAATTTTACATCAAAACATCTTATTTTAATTAAAAACGTTAAAAGTTATGACGGAAAAACTGAGATTAAATTTATATTTACAAACTTTTTGTTTGACCCTGTATATATCGAAAAGTATCAGTTTTTTTGGAAACACTCAAAAATAATTTTTTATGTGAAATTAAATTTTACATCAAAAAACCCCAAAAAATCTTATTTTAATTAAAAACATTAAAAGTTATGACAGAAAAACTGAGATTAAATTTATAGTTGCAATCTTTTTGTTTGACCCTGTATATCTCGAAAAGTATCAGTTCTTTTAAAAAAACTCTAGAATACTTATTTATGTAAAATTAAATTTTACATAAAAAAATGTTAAAAAACCTCTTCGTAATTGAAAACTTAAAAAGATATGACAGAAAAACTAGGATCAAATTTATATTTACAAACTTTTTGTTTGACCCTGTATATCTCGAAAAGTACCAGTTTTTTTAAAAAAACTCAGGAATACTTTTTTATGTAAAATTTAATTTTACATTAAAAAACGTTAAAAAACCTCATTTTAATTAAAAACTTTAAAAGTTATGACAAAAAAACTAAGATCAAATTTATATTTACAAACTTTTTGTTTGACCCTATATATCTCGAAAAGTATTAGTTTTTTTGAAAAAACTTAGGAATACTTTTTTGTGTAATATTAAATTCTACATTAAAGAACATCAAAAAATCGTATTTTATTTAAAAACGTTAAAAGTTATGACAGAAAAACTAAGATTAAATTTATATTTACAAACTTTTTGTTTGACCCTGTATATCTGAAAAAGTATTAGTTTTTTTAAAAAAACTCAGGAATACTTTTTTATGTAAAATTAAATTTTACATCAAAAAACCACAAAAAATCTTATTTTAATTAAAAACTTTAAAAGTTATGACAGAAAAGCTGAGATCAAATTTATATTTACAAACTTTTTGTTTGACCCTATATATCTCAAAAAGTATTAGTTTTTTTGAAAAAATTCAGGAATACTTTTTTGTGTAATATTAAATTCTACATCAAAAAAATCTTATTTTAATTAAAAACGTTAAAAGTGATGACAGAAAAACTGAGATTAAATTTATATTTACAAACTTTTTGTTTGACCCTGTATATCTCGAAAAGTATCAGTTCTTTTGAAAAAACTCAGGAATACTTATTTATGTAAAATTAAATTCTACATAAAAAACATCAAAAAATCTTATTTTAATTAAAAACGTTAAAAGTTATGACAGAAAAACTGAGATTAAATTTATATTTACAAACTTTTTGTTTGACCCTGTATATCTCGAAAAGTATCAGTTTTTTTGAAAAAACTCAGGAATACTTTTTAATGTAAAATTAAATTTTACAATGAAAAGCGTTAAAAAACCTTATTTTAATTAAAAACTTTAAAAGTTATGACAGAAAAACTAAGATCAAATTTATATTTACAAATTTTTTGTTTGACCCTGTATATCTCGAAAAGTATCAGTTCTTTTAAAAAAACTCAAGAATAGTTATTTATGTAAAATTAAATTTTACATTAAAAAATGTTAAAACCCTCATTTTAATTAAAAACTTTAAAAGTTATGACAGAAAAACTAAGATCAAATTTATATTTACAAACTTTTTGTTTGACCCTATATATCTCGAAAAGTATTAGTTTTTTTGAAAAAATTCAGGAATACTTTTTTGTGTAATATTAAATTCTACATCAAAAAATCTTATTTTAATTAAAAAAGTTAAAAGTTATGACAGAAAAACTGAGATTATATTTATATTTACAAACTTTTTGTTTGACCCTGTATATCTCCAAAAGTATCAGTTCTTTCAAAAAAAACTCAGGAATACTTATTTATGTAAAATCAAATTCTACATCAAAAAACATCAAAAAATCTTATTTTAATTTAAAACGTTAAAAGTTATGACAGAAAAACTCAGATTAAATTTATATTTACAAACTTTTTGTTTGACCCTGTATATCTCGAAAAGTATCAGTTTTTTTGGAAAAACTCAAAAATAATTTTTTATGTGAAATTAAATTTTACATCAAAAAACCCCAAAAAATCTTATTTTAATTAAAAACATTAAAAGTTATGACAGAAAAACTGAGATTAAATTTATAGTTGCAATCTTTTTGTTTGACCCTGTATATCTCGAAAAGTATCAGTTCTTTTAAAAAAACTCTAGAATACTTATTTATGTAAAATTAAATTTTACATAAAAAAATGTTAAAAAACCTCTTCGTAATTGAAAACTTAAAAAGATATGACAGAAAAACTAGGATCAAATTTATATTTACAAACTTTTTGTTTGACCCTGTATATCTCGAAAAGTACCAGTTTTTTTAAAAAAACTCAGGAATACTTTTTTATGTAAAATTAAATTTTACATTAAAAAACGTTAAAAAACCTCATTTGAATTAAAAACTTTAAAAGTTATGACAAAAAAACTAAGATCAAATTTATATTTACAAACTTTTTGTTTGACCCTATATATCTCGAAAAGTATTAGTTTTTTTGAAAAAACTTAGGAATACTTTTTTGTGTAATATTAAATTCTACATTAAAGAACATCAAAAAATCGTATTTTATTTAAAAACGTTAAAAGTTATGACAGAAAAACTAAGATTAAATTTATATTTACAAACTTTTTGTTTGACCCTGTATATCTGAAAAAGTATTAGTTTTTTTAAAAAAACTCAAGAATACTTTTTTATGTAAAATTAAATTTTACATCAAAAAACCACAAAAAATCTTATTTTAATTAAAAACTTTAAAAGTTATGACAGAAAAGCTGAGATCAAATTTATATTTACAAACTTTTTGTTTGACCCTATATATCTCAAAAAGTATTAGTTTTTTTGAAAAAATTCAGGAATACTTTTTTGTGTAATATTAAATTCTACATCAAAAAAATCTTATTTTAATTAAAAACGTTAAAAGTGATGACAGAAAAACTGAGATTAAATTTATATTTACAAACTTTTTGTTTGACCCTGTATATCTCGAAAAGTATCAGTTCTTTTGAAAAAACTCAGGAATACTTATTTATGTAAAATTAAATTCTACATAAAAAACATCAAAAAATCTTATTTTAATTAAAAACGTTAAAAGTTATGACAGAAAAACTGAGATTAAATTTATATTTACAAACTTTTTGTTTGACCCTGTATATCTCGAAAAGTATCAGTTTTTTTGAAAAAACTCAGGAATACTTTTTAATGTAAAATTAAATTTTACAATGAAAAGCGTTAAAAAACCTTATTTTAATTAAAAACTTTAAAAGTTATGACAGAAAAACTAAGATCAAATTTATATTTACAAATTTTTTGTTTGACCCTGTATATCTCGAAAAGTATCAGTTCTTTTAAAAAAACTCAAGAATAGTTATTTATGTAAAATTAAATTTTACATTAAAAAATGTTAAAACCCTCATTTTAATTAAAAACTTTAAAAGTTATGACAGAAAAACTAAGATCAAATTTATATTTACAAACTTTTTGTTTGACCCTATATATCTCGAAAAGTATTAGTTTTTTTGAAAAAATTCAGGAATACTTTTTTGTGTAATATTAAATTCTACATCAAAAAATCTTATTTTAATTAAAAAAGTTAAAAGTTATGACAGAAAAACTGAGATTATATTTATATTTACAAACTTTTTGTTTGACCCTGTATATCTCCAAAAGTATCAGTTCTTTCAAAAAAAACTCAGGAATACTTATTTATGTAAAATCAAATTCTACATCAAAAAACATCAAAAAATCTTATTTTAATTTAAAACGTTAAAAGTTATGACAGAAAAACTCAGATTAAATTTATATTTACAAACTTTTTGTTTGACCCTGTATATCTCGAAAAGTATCAATTTTTTGAAAAAACTCAAGAATGCCTTTTTATGTAAAATTAAATTTTACATTAAAAAACGTTAAAAACCCTCATTTTAATTAAAAACTTTAAAAGTTATGACAGAAAAACTAAGATCAAATTTATATTTACAAACTTTTTGTTTGACCCTATATATCTCGAAAAGTATTAGTTTTTTTTGAAAAAACTTAGACATCCTTTTTTGTGCAATAATAAATTTTACATCAAAACATCTTATTTCATTTAAAAACGTTAAAAGTTATGACGGAAAAACTGAGATTAAATTTATATTTACAAACTTTTTGTTTGACCCTGTATATATCGAAAAGTATCAGTTTTTTTGGAAAAACTCAAGAATAATTTTTTATGTAAAATTAAATTTTACATCAAAAAACCCCAAAAAATCTTATTTTAATTAAAAACATTAAAAGTTATGACAGAAAAACTGAGATTAAATTTATAGTTGCAATCTTTTTGTTTGACCCTGTATATCTCGAAAAGTATCAGTTCTTTTGAAAAAACTCAAAAATACTTATTTATGTAAAATTAAATTCTACATCAAAAAATGTTAAAAAACCTCTTCGTAATTGAAAACTTTAAAAGATATGACAGAAAAACTAAGATCAAATTTATATTTACAAACTTTTTGTTTTTCCCTGTATATCTCGAAAAGTCCCAGTTTTTTTGAAAAAACTCAGGTATACTTTTTATGTAAAATTAAATTTTACATTAAAAAACGTTAAAAAACCTCATTTTAATTAAAAACTTTAAAAGTTATGACAAAAAAACTAAGATCAAATTTATATTTACAAACTTTTTGTTTGACCCTATATATCTCGAAAAGTATTAGTTTTTTGAAAAAACTCAATAATACTTTTTTTTGTGATATTAGATTTTTCATCAAAATTACATTAAAACATCTTATTTTAATCAAAAACGTTAAAAGTTATGACAGAAAAACTAAGATTAAATTTATATTTACAATCTTTTTGTTTGACCCTGTATATCTCGAAAAATATCAGTTTTTTTTAAAAAACTCAAGAATACTTTTTTATGTAAAATTAAATTTTACATAAAAAAATTCCAAAAAATCTCATTTTAATTAAAAACTTTAAAAGTTATGACAGAAAACCTGAGATCAAATTTATGTTTACAAACTTTTTGTTTGACCCTATATAGCTCGAAAACTATTAGTTTTTTTGAAAAAACTGAAGAAAATTTTTTTGTGTAAAATTTAATTTTACATAAAAAAACATCAAAAAATCTTATTTTAATTAAAAACGTTAAAAGTTATGACAAAAAAACTGAGATCAAATTTATATTTACAAACTTTTTGTTTGACCCTATATATCTCGAAAAGTATTAGTTTTTTTAAAAAAACTTAAAAATACTTTTTTGTGTATATTAAATTCTACATCAAAAAACATCACAAAATCTTATTTTTATTCAAAACGTTAAAATTTATAACAGAAAAACTGAGATCAAATATATATTTACAAATTTTTTGTTTGACCCTATATAGCTCGAAAAGTATTAGTTTTTTTGAAAAAACTTAAAAATACTTTTTTGTGTTTTATTAAATTCTAGAAAAAAAACATTAAAAAAATCTTATTTTAATTAAAAACGTTAAAAGTTATGACAGAAAAACTGAGATTAAATTTATATTTACAAACTTTTTGTTTGACCCTTTATATCTCAAAAAGTGTCAGTTCTTTCGAAAAAACTGAGGAATACTTATTTATGTAAAATTAAATTTTACATTAAAGAACCCCAAAAAATCTCATTTTAATTAAAAACTTTAAAAGTTATGACAGAAAAACTGAGATCAAATTTATATTTACAAACTTTTTGTTTGACCCTATATATCTCGAAAAGTATTAGTTCTTTTATAAAAACTCAGAAATACTTATTTATGTAAAATTAAATTCTACATAAAAAACATCAAAAAATCTTATTTTAATTAAAAACGTTAAAAGTTATGACAGAAAAACTGAGATTAAATTTATATTTACAAACTTTTTGTTTGACCCTGTATATCTCGAAAAGTATCAGTTTTTTTGAAAAAACTCAGGAATACTTTTTAATGTAAAATTAAATTTTACAATGAAAAGCGTTAAAAAACCTTATTTTAATTAAAAACTTTAAAAGTTATGACAGAAAAACTAAGATCAAATTTATATTTACAAATTTTTTGTTTGACCCTGTATATCTCGAAAAGTATCAGTTCTTTTAAAAAAACTCAAGAATAGTTATTTATGTAAAATTAAATTTTACATTAAAAAATGTTAAAACCCTCATTTTAATTAAAAACTTTAAAAGTTATGACAGAAAAACTAAGATCAAATTTATATTTACAAACTTTTTGTTTGACCCTATATATCTCGAAAAGTATTAGTTTTTTTGAAAAAATTCAGGAATACTTTTTTGTGTAATATTAAATTCTACATCAAAAAATCTTATTTTAATTAAAAAAGTTAAAAGTTATGACAGAAAAACTGAGATTATATTTATATTTACAAACTTTTTGTTTGACCCTGTATATCTCCAAAAGTATCAGTTCTTTCAAAAAAAACTCAGGAATACTTATTTATGTAAAATTAAATTCTACATCAAAAAACATCAAAAAATCTTATTTTAATTTAAAACGTTAAAAGTTATGACAGAAAAACTCAGATTAAATTTATATTTACAAACTTTTTGTTTGACCCTGTATATCTCGAAAAGTATCAATTTTTTGAAAAAACTCAAGAATGCCTTTTTATGTAAAATTAAATTTTACATTAAAAAACGTTAAAAACTCTCATTTTAATTAAAAACTTTAAAAGTTATGACAGAAAAACTAAGTACAAACTTTTTGTTTGACCCTATATATCTCGAAAAGTATTAGTTTTTTTTGAAAAACCTTAGACATCCTTTTTTGTGCAATAATAAATTTTACATCAAAACATCTTATTTTATTTAAAAACGTTAAAAGTTATGACGGAAAAACTGAGATTAAATTTATATTTACAAACTTTTTGTTTGACCCTGTATATATCGAAAAGTATCAGTTTTTTTGAAAAAACTCAAGAATAATTTTTTATGTAAAATTAAATTTTACATCAAAAAACCCCAAAAAATCTTATTTTAATTAAAAACATTAAAAGTTATGACAGAAAAACTAAGATTAAATTTATAGTTGCAATCTTTTTGTTTGACCCTGTATATCTCGAAAAGTATCAGTTCTTTTGAAAAAACTCAAAAATACTTATTTATGTAAAATTAAATTTTACATCAAAAAATGTTAAAAAACCTCTTCGTAATTGAAAACTTTAAAAGATATGACAGAAAAACTAAGATCAAATTTATATTTACAAACTTTTTGTTTTTCCCTGTATATCTCGAAAAGTACCAGTTTTTTTGAAAAAACTCAGGTATACTTTTTATGTAAAATTAAATTTTACATTAAAAAACGTTAAAAAACCTCATTTTAATTAAAAACTTTAAAAGTTATGACAAAAAAACTAAGATCAAATTTATATTTACAAACTTTTTGTTTGACCCTATATATCTCGAAAAGTATTAGTTTTTTGAAAAAACTCAATAATACTTTTTTTTGTGATATTAGATTTTTCATCAAAATTACATTAAAACATCTTATTTTAATCAAAAACGTTAAAAGTTATGACAGAAAAACTAAGATTAAATTTATATTTACAATCTTTTTGTTTGACCCTGTATATCTCGAAAAATATCAGTTTTTTTTAAAAAACTCAAGAATACTTTTTTATGTAAAATTAAATTTTACATAAAAAAATTCCAAAAAATCTCATTTTAATTAAAAACTTTAAAAGTTATGACAGAAAACCTGAGATCAAATTTATGTTTACAAACTTTTTGTTTGACCCTATGTAGCTCGAAAACTATTATTTTTTTTGAAAAAACTGAAGAAAACTTTTTTGTGTAAAATTTAATTTTACATAAAAAAACATCAAAAAATCTTATTTTAATTAAAAACGTTAAAAGTTATGACAAAAAAACTGAGATCAAATTTATATTTACAAACTTTTTGTTTGACCCTATATATCTCGAAAAGTATAAGTTTTTTTAAAAAAACTTAAAAATACTTTTTTGTGTTATATTAAATTCTAGAAAAAAAACATTAAAAAAATCTTATTTTAATTAAAAACGTTAAAAGTTATGACAGAAAAACTGAGATTAAATTTATATTTACAAACTTTTTGTTTGACCCTTTATATCTCAAAAAGTATTAGTTTTTTTGAAAAAACTCAGAGAATCCTTTTTTGTGTAATATTAGATTCTACATCCAAAAATATTATCTTAATTAAAAACGTTAAAAGTTATGACAGAAAAACTGAGATTAAATTTATATTTAAAAACTTTTTGTTTGACCCTGTATATATCGAAAAGTGTCAGTTCTTTCGAAAAAACTGAGGAATACTTATTTATGTAAAATTAAATTTTACATTAAAGAACCCCAAAAAATCTCATTTTAATTAAAAACTTTAAAAGTTATGACAGAAAAACTGAGATCAAATTTATATTTACAAACTTTCTGTTTGACCCTATATATCTCGAAAAGTATTAGTTTTTTTTAAAAAAACTTAGGAATACTTTTTTGTGTAATATTAAATTCTACATCAAAAAATCTTATTTTAATTAAAAACGTTAAAAGTTATGACAGAAAAATTGAGATTAAATTTATATTTACAAACTTTTTGTTTGACCCTGTGTATCTCCAAAATTATCAGTTCTTTTAAAAAAACTCAGGAATGCTTATTTATGTAAAATTAAATTCTACATAAAAAAACATAAAAAAATCTTATTTTGATTAAAAATGTTAAAAGTTATAACAGAAAAACTAAGATCAAATTTATATTTACAAACTTTTTGTTTGACCCCATATATCTCGAAAAGTATCAGTTTTTTTGAAAAAACTCAAGAATAATTTTTTATGTAAAATTAAATTTTACAATAAAAAACCCCAAAAAATCTTATTTTAATTAAAAACATTAAAAGTTATGACAGAAAAACTGAGATTAAATTTATAGTTGCAATCTTTTTGTTTGACCCTGTATATCTCGAAAAGTATCAGTTCTTTTAAAAAAAACTCTAGAATACTTATTTATGTAAAATTAAATTTTACATCAAAAAATGTTAAAAAACCTCTTCGTAATTAAAAACTTTAAAAGTTATGACAGAAAAACTGAGATCAAATTTATGTTTACAAACTTTTTGTTTGACCCTATATAGCTCGAAAAGTATTAGTTTTTTTGAAAAAACTTGAGAATACTTTTTTGTGTAGAATTAAATTTTACATAAAAAAAACCCAAAAAATCTCATTTCAATTAAAAACTTTAAAAGTTATAATAGAAAAACTAAGATCAAATTTATATTTACAAACTTTTTGTTTGACCCTATATATCTCGAAAAGTATTAGTTTTTTTAAAAAAACTTAAAAATACTTTTTTGTGTATATTAAATTCTACATCAAAAAACATCACAAAATCTTATTTTTATTCAAACCGTTAAAATTTATAACAGAAAAACTCAGATCACATATATATTTACAAATTTTTTGTTTGACCCTATATAGCTCGAAAAGTATTAGTTTTTTTGAAAAAACTTAGGAATACTTTTTTGTGTTATATTAAATTCTAGATAAAACAACATTAAAAAAATCTTATTTTAATTAAAAACGTTAAAAGTTATGACAGAAAAACTGAGATTAAATTTATATTTACAAACTTTTTGTTTGACCCTGTATATCTCGAAAAGTGTCAGTTCTTTCGAAAAAACTGAGGAATATTTATTTATGTAAAATTAAATTTTACATTAAAGAACCCCAAAAAATCTCATTTTAATTAAAAACTTTAAAAGTTATGAGAGAAAAACTGAGATCAAATTTATATTTACAAACTTTCTGTTTGACCCTATATATCTCGAAAAGTATTAGTTTTTTTAAAAAAACTTAAGAATACTTTTTTGTGTAATATTAAATTCTACATCAAAAAATCTTATTTTAATTAAAAACGTTAAAAGTTATGACAGAAAAACTGAGATTAAATTTATATTTACAAACTTTTTGTTTGACCCTGTATATCTCGAAAAGTATCAGTTTTTTTGAAAAAACTCAAAAAAACTTTTTTATGCAAAATTAAATTTTACATTAAAAAACGTTAAAAACCTTATTTTAATTAAAAATTTTAAAAGTTATGACAGAAAAACTAAGATCAAATTTATATTTACAAACTTTTTTTTGACCCTATATATCTCGAAAAGTATCAGTTTTTTTAAAAAAACTTAAGAATAATTTTTTATGTAGAATTAAATTCTACATCAAGAAAACCCAAAAAATCTTATTTTAATTAAAAACTTTAAAAGTTATGACAGAAAAACTGAGATCAAATTTATATTTACAAACTTTTTGTTTGACCCTATATATCTCGAAAAGTATTAGTTTTTTTGAAAAAATTCAGGAATATTTTTTGTGTAGTATTAGATTCTACATCGAAAAATCTTATTTTAATTAAAAACGTTAAAAGTTATGACAGAAAAACTGAGAATAAGTTTATATTTACAAACTTTTTGTTTGACCCTGTATATCTCGAAAAGTATCAGTTTTTTTGAAAAAACTCAAAAATACTTATTTATGTAAAATTAAATTTTACCTCAAAAAACACCAGAAAATCTTATTTTAATTAAAAACGTTAAAAGTTATGACAGAAAAACTGAGATTAAATTTATATTTACAAACTTTTTGTTTGACCCTGTATATCTTGAAAAGTCTCAGTTTTTTTGAAAAAACTCATGAATAATTTTTTATGAAAAATTAAATTTTACAATAAAAAACGTTAAAAAATCTCATTTTAATTAAAATCTTTAAAAGTTATGACAGAAAAACTGAGATCAAATTTATATTTACAAACTTTTTGTTTGAGCCTATATATCTCGAAAAGTATTAGTTTTTTTTAAAAAACTTAAGAATACTTTTTTGTGTAATATTAAATTCTACATAAAAAAACATCAAAAAATCTTATTTATATTAAAAACGGTATAAGCTATAACAGAAAAATTAAGATCAAATTTATATTTACAAACTTTTTGTTTGACCCTATATATCTAGAAAAGTATTAGTTTTTTTGAAAAAACTCAGGAATACTTTTTTATGTAAAATTAAATTTTACAATAAAATGCGTTAAAAAACCTTATTTTCATTAAAAACTTTAAAAGTTATGACAGAAAAACTAAGATCGAATTTATATTTACAAACTTTTTCTTTGACCCTATATATCTCGAAAAGTATCAGGTTTTTTAAAAAAACTCAAAAATAATTTTTTATGTAGAATTAAATTTTACATCAAAAAAACCCAAATAATCTCATTTTAATTAAAAACTTTAAAAGTTGTGACAGAAAAACTGAGATAAAATTTATATTTACAAACTTTTTGTTTGACCCTATATATCTCGAAAAGTATTAGTTTTTTTGAAAAAATTCAAGAATATTTTTTTGTGTAGTATTAGATTCTACATCCAAAAATCTTATTTTAATTAAAAACGTTAAAAGTTATAACAGAAAAACTAAGATTAAGTTTATATTTACAATCTTTTTGTTTGACCCTGTATATCTCGAAAAGTATCATTTCTTTTGAAAAAACTCAAAAATACTTATTTATGTAAAATTAAATTTTACATCAAAAAACCTTAAAAACCCTCTTTTTGATTAAAAACTTTAAAAGATATGACAGAAAAACTAAGATCAAATTTATATTTACAAACTTTTTGTTTGACCTTATATATCTCGAAAAGTATTAGTTTTTTTTGAAAAAACTTAAGAATACTTTTTTGTGTAATATTAAATTCTACATCAAAAAAATCTTATTTTAATTAAAAACGTTAAAAGTTATGACAGAAAAACTGAGATTAAATTTATATTTACAAACTTTTTGGTTGACCCTGTATATCTCGAAAAGTATCAGTTCTTTTGAAATAACTCAAGAATACTTATTTATGTAAAATTAAATTCTACATCAAAAAACATCAGAAAATCTTATTTTAATTAAAAACGTTAAAAGTTATGACAGAAAAACTGAGATCAAATTTTGTATTTACAAACTTTTTGTTTGACCCTATATATCTCGAAAAGTATTAGTTTTTTTAAAAAAATTCAGGAATAATTTTTTGTGTAATATTAAATTCTACATCAAAAAACATCAGAAAATCTTATTTTAATTAAAAACGTTAAAAGTTATGACAGAAAAACTAAGATTAAATTTATATTTACAAACTTTTTGTTTGACCCTGTATATCTCGAAAAGTATCAGTTTTTTTGAAAAAACTCAAAAATACTTTTTTATGTAAAATTAAATTTTACAATAAAAAACGTTAAAAAACCTTATTTTAATTAAAAACTTTAAAAGTTATGACAGAAAAACTAAGATCAAATTTATATTTACAAACTTTTTTTTGACCCTATATATCTCGAAAAGTATCAGTTTTTTTAAAAAAACTCAAGAATAATTTTTTATGTAGAATTAAATTCTACATCAAGAAAACCCAAAAAATCTTATTTTAATTATAAACTTTAAAAGTTATGACAGAAAAACTGAGATCAAACTTATATTTACAAACTTTTTGTTTGACCCTATATATCTCGAAAAGTATTAGTTTTTTTGAAAAAATTCAGAAATATTTTTTTGTGTAGTATTAGATTCTACATCGAAAAATCTTATTTTAATTAAAAACGTTAAAAGTTATGACAGAAAAACTGAGAATAAGTTTATATTTACAAACTTTTTGTTTGACCCTGTATATCTCGAAAAGTATCAGTTCTTTTGAAAAAACTCAAAAATACTTATTTATGTAAAATTAAATTTTACATCAAAAAACGTTAAAAAACCTCTTTTTAATTAAAAACTTTAAAAGATATGACAGAAAAACTAAGATCAAATTTATATTTACAAACTTTTTGTTTGACCCTATATATCTCGAAAAGATCTAGTTTTTTTGAAAAAACTTAGGAAACCTTTTTTGTGTAATATTAAATTCTACATCAAAAAAATCTTATTTTAATTAAAAACGTTAAAAGTTATCACAGAAAAACTGAGATTAAATTTATATTTACAAACTTTTTGTTTGACCCTGTATATCTCGAAAAGTATAAGTTCTTTTGAAAAAACTCAGGAACACTTATTTATGTAAAATTAAATTCTACCTCAAAAAACATCAGAAAATCTTATTTTAATTAAAAACATTAAAAGTTATGACAGAAAAACTGAGATTAAATTTATATTTACAAACTTTTTGTTTGACCCTGTATATCTTGAAAAGTATCAGTTTTTTTAAAAAAACTCAGAAACACTTTTTTATGTAAAATTAAATTTTACAATCAAAAACGTTAAAAAACCTTATTTTAATTAAAAACTTTAAAAGTTATGACAGAAAAACTAAGATCAAATTTATATTTACAAACTTTTTGTTTGACCCTATATATCTCGAAAAGTATCAGTTTTTTTGAAAAAACTCATGAATAATTTTTTATGAAAAATTAAATTTTACAATAAAAAACCTTAAAAAATCTCATTTTAATTAAAATCTTTAAAAGTTATGACAGAAAAACTGAGATCAAATTTATATTTACAAACTTTTTGTTTGACCCTGTATATCTCGAAAAGTACCAGTTTTTTTTAAAAAAACTCAGGAATACTTTTTTATGTAAAATTAAATTTTACATTAAAAAACGTTAAAAAACCTCATTTTAATTGAAAACTTTAAAAGTTATGACAAAAAAACTAAGATCAAATTTATATTTACAAACTTTTTGTTTGACCCTATATATCTCGAAAAGTATTAGTTTTTTTAAAAAAACTTAAGAATACTTTTTTGTGTAATATTAAATTCTACATTAAAGAACATCAAAAAATCGTATTTTATTTAAAAACGTTAAAAGTTATGACAGAAAAACTAAGATTAAATTTATATTTACAAACTTTTTGTTTGACCCTTTATATCTGAAAAAGTATTAGTTTTTTTAAAAAAACTCAAGAATACTTTTTTATGTAAAATTAAATTTTACATCAAAAAACCACAAAAAATCTTATTTTAATTAAAAACTTTAAAAGTTATGACAGAAAAACTGAGATCAAATTTATATTTACAAACTTTTTGTTTGACCCTATATATCTCGAAAAGTATTAGTTTTTTTGAAAAAATTCAGGAATACTTTTTCGTGTAATATTAAATTCTACATCAAAAAAATCTTAATTTAATTAAAAACGTTAAAAGTGATGACAGAAAAACTGAGATTAAATTTATATTTACAAACTTTTTGTTTGACCCTGTATATCTCGAAAAGTATCAGTTCTTTTGAAAAAACTCAGGAATACTTATTTATGTAAAATTAAATTCTACATAAAAAACATCAAAAAATCTTATTTTAATTAAAAACGTTAAAAGTTATGATAGAAAAACTGAGATTAAATTTATATTTACAAACTTTTTGTTTGACCCTGTATATCTCAAAAAGTATCAGTTTTTTTGAAAAAACTCAGGAATACTTTTTAATGTAAAATTAAATTTTACATCAAAAAATGTTAAAACCCTCATTTTAATTAAAAACTTTAAAAGTTATGACAGAAAAACTAAGATCAAATTTATATTTACAAACTTTTTGTTTGACCCTATATATCTCGAAAAGTATCAGTTCTTTTGAAAAAACTCAAGAATAGTTATTTATGTAAAATTAAATTTTACATCAAAAAATGTTAAAACCCTCATTTTAATTAAAAACTTTAAAAGTTATGACAGAAAAACTAAGATCAAATTTATATTTACAAACTTTTTGTTTGACCCTGTATATATCGAAAAGTATCAGTTTTTTTGGAAAAACTCAAGAATAATTTTTTATGTGAAATTAAATTTTACATCAAAAAACCCCAAAAAATCTTATTTTAATTAAAAACATTTAAAGTTATGACAGAAAAACTGAGATTAAATTTATAGTTGCAATCTTTTTGTTTGACCCTGTATATCTCGAAAAGTATCAGTTCTTTTAAAAAAACTCTAGAATACTTATTTATGTAAAATTAAATTTTACATAAAAAAATGTTAAAAAACCTCTTCGTAATTGAAAACTTAAAAAGATATAACAGAAAAACTAAGATCAAATTTATATTTACAAACTTTTTGTTTGACCCTGTATATCTCGAAAAGTACCAGTTCTTTTAAAAAAACTCAGGAGTACTTTTTTATGTAAAATTAAATTTTACATTAAAAAACGTTAAAAAACCTCATTTTAATTAAAAACTTTAAAAGTTATGACAGAAAAACTAAGATCAAATTTATATTTACAAACTTTTTGTTTGACCCTATATATCTCGAAAAGTATTAGTTTTTTTGAAAAAATTCAGGAATACTTTTTTGTGTAATATTAAATTCTACATCAAAAAATCTTATTTTAATTAAAAAACTTAAAAGTTATGACAGAAAAACTGAGATTAAATTTATATTTACAAACTTTTTGTTTGACCCTGTATATCTCCAAAAGTATCAGTTCTTTTAAAAAAACTCAGGAATACTTATTTATGTAAAATTAAATTCTACATCAAAAAACATCAAAAAATCTTATTTTAATTTAAAACGTTAAAAGTTATGACAGAAAAACTCAGATTAAATTTATATTTACAAACTTTTTGTTTGACCCTGTATATCTCGAAAAGTATCAATTTTTTGAAAAAACTCAAGAATACCTTTTTATGTAAAATTAAATTTTACATTAAAAAACGTTAAAAACCCTCATTTTAATTAAAAACTTTAAAAGTTATGACAGAAAAACTAAGATCAAATTTATATTTACAAACTTTTTGTTTGACCCTATATATCTCGAAAAGTATTAGTTTTTTTTTGAAAAAACTTAGACATCCTTTTTTGTGCAATAATAAATTTTACATCAAAACATCTTATTTTATTTAAAAACGTTAAAATTTATGACGGAAAAACTGAGATTAAATTTATATTTACAAACTTTTTGTTTGACCCTGTATATATCGAAAAGTATCAGTTTTTTTGGAAAAACTCAAGAATAATTTTTTATGTAAAATTAAATTTTACATCAAAAAACCCCAAAAAATCTTATTTTAATTAAAAACATTAAAAGTTATGACAGAAAAACTGAGATTAAATTTATAGTTGCAATCTTTTTGTTTGACCCTGTATATCTCGAAAAGTATCAGTTCTTTTGAAAAAACTCAAAAATACTTATTTATGTAAAATTAAATTTTACATCAAAAAATGTTAAAAAACCTCTTCGTAATTGAAAACTTTAAAAGATATGACAGAAAAACTAAGATCAAATTTATATTTACAAACTTTTTGTTTTTCCCTGTATATCTCGAAAAGTACCAGTTTTTTTAAAAAAACTCAGGTATACTTTTTTATGTAAAATTAAATTTTACATTAAAAAACGTTAAAAAACCTCATTTTAATTAAAAACTTTAAAAGTTATGACAGAAAAACTAAGATCAAATTTATATTTACAAACTTTTTGTTTGACCCTATATATCTCGAAAAGTATTAGTTTTTTTGAAAAAATTCAGGAATACTTTTTTGTGTAATATTAAATTCTACATCAAAAAATCTTATTTTAATTAAAAAACTTAAAAGTTATGACAGAAAAACTGAGATTAAATTTATATTTACAAACTTTTTGTTTGACCCTGTATATCTCCAAAAGTATCAGTTCTTTTAAAAAAACTCAGGAATACTTATTTATGTAAAATTAAATTCTACATCAAAAAACATCAAAAAATCTTATTTTAATTTAAAACGTTAAAAGTTATGACAGAAAAACTCAGATTAAATTTATATTTACAAACTTTTTGTTTGACCCTGTATATCTCGAAAAGTATCAATTTTTTGAAAAAACTCAAGAATACCTTTTTATGTAAAATTAAATTTTACATTAAAAAACGTTAAAAACCCTCATTTTAATTAAAAACTTTAAAAGTTATGACAGAAAAACTAAGATCAAATTTATATTTACAAACTTTTTGTTTGACCCTATATATCTCGAAAAGTATTAGTTTTTTTTTGAAAAAACTTAGACATAATAATAATAAATTTTACATCAAAACATCTTATTTTATTTAAAAACGTTAAAAGTTATGACGGAAAAACTGAGATTAAATTTATATTTACAAACTTTTTGTTTGACCCTGTATATATCGAAAAGTATCAGTTTTTTTGGAAAAACTCAAGAATAATTTTTTATGTAAAATTAAATTTTACATCAAAAAACCCCAAAAAATCTTATTTTAATTAAAAACATTAAAAGTTATGACAGAAAAACTGAGATTAAATTTATAGTTGCAATCTTTTTGTTTGACCCTGTATATCTCGAAAAGTATCAGTTCTTTTGAAAAAACTCAAAAATACTTATTTATGTAAAATTAAATTTTACATCAAAAAATGTTAAAAAACCTCTTCGTAATTGAAAACTTTAAAAGATATGACAGAAAAACTAAGATCAAATTTATATTTACAAACTTTTTGTTTTTCCCTGTATATCTTGAAAAGTACCAGTTTTTTTAAAAAAACCCAGGTATACTTTTTTATGTAAAATTAAATTTTACATTAAAAAACGTTAAAAAACCTCATTTTAATTAAAAACTTTAAAAGTTATGACAAAAAAACTAAGATCGAATTTATATTTACAAACTTTTTGTTTGACCCTATATATCTCGAAAAGTATTAGTTTTTTTGAAAAAACTCAATAATACTTTTTTTTGTGATATTAAATTTTTCATCAAAATTACATTAAAACATCTTATTTTAATCAAAAACGTTAAAAGTTATGACAGAAAAACTAAGATTAAATTTATATTTACAATCTTTTTGTTTGACCCTGTATATCTCGAAAAATATCAGTTTTTTTTAAAAAACTCAAGAATACTTTTTTATGTAAAATTAAATTTTACATAAAAAAATTCCAAAAAATCTCATTTTAATTAAAAACTTTAAAAGTTATGACAGAAAACCTGAGATCAAATTTATGTTTACAAACTTTTTGTTTGACCCTATATAGCTCGAAAACTATTAGTTTTTTTGAAAAAACTGAAGAAAACTTTTTTGTGTAAAATTTAATTTTACATAAAAAAACATCAAAAAATCTTATTTTAATTAAAAACGTTAAAAGTTATGACAAAAAAACTGAGATCAAATTTATATTTACAAACTTTTTGTTTGACCCTATATATCTCGAAAAGTATTAGTTTTTTTAAAAAAACTTAAAAATACTTTTTTGTGTATATTAAATTCTACATCAAAAAACATCACAAAATCTTATTTTTATTCAAAACGTTAAAATTTATAACAGAAAAACTGAGATCAAATATATATTTACAAATTTTTTGTTTGACCCTATATAGCTCGAAAAGTATTAGTTTTTTTGAAAAAACGTAAAAATACTTTTTTGTGTTATATTAAATTCTAGAAAAAAAACATTAAAAAAATCTTATTTTAATTAAAAACGTTAAAAGTTATGACAGAAAAACTGAGATTAAATTTATATTTACAAACTTTTTGTTTGACCCTTTATATCTCAAAAAGTATTAGTTTTTTTAAAAAAACTCAGGAATACTTTTTTGTGTAATATTAGATTCTACATCCAAAAATATTATCTTAATTAAAAACGTTAAAACTTATGACAGAAAAACTGAGATTAAATTTATATTTAAAAACTTTTTGTTTGACCCTGTATATATCGAAAAGTGTCAGTTCTTTCGAAAAAACTGAGGAATACTTATTTATGTAAAATTAAATTTTACATTAAAGAACCCCAAAAAATCTCATTTTAATTAAAAACTTTTAAAGTTATGACAGAAAAACTGAGATCAAATTTATATTTACAAACTTTCTGTTTGACCCTATATATCTCGAAAAGTATTAGTTTTTTTTAAAAAAACTTAAGAATACTTTTTTGTGTAATATTAAATTCTACATCAAAAAATCTTATTTTAATTAAAAACGTTAAAAGTTATGACAGAAAAATTGAGATTAAATTTATATTTACAGACTTTTTGTTTGACCCTGTGTATCTCCAAAATTATCAGTTCTTTTAAAAAAACTCAGGAATACTTATTTATGTAAAATTAAATTCTACATAAAAAAACATAAAAAAATCTTATTTTGATTAAAAATGTTAAAAGTTATAACAGAAAAACTAAGATCAAATTTATATTTACAAACTTTTTGTTTGACCCCATATATCTCGAAAAGTATCAGTTTTTTTGAAAAAACTCAAGAATAATTTTTTATGTAAAATTAAATTTTACAATAAAAAACCCCAAAAAATCTTATTTTAATTAAAAACATTAAAAGTTATGACAGAAAAAATGAGATTAAATTTATAGTTGCAATCTTTTTGTTTGACCCTGTATATCTCGAAAAGTATCAGTTCTTTTAAAAAAACTCTAGAATACTTATTTATGTAAAATTAAATTTTACATCAAAAAATGTTAAAAAACCTCTTCGTAATTAAAAACTTTAAAAGATATGACAGAAAAACTAAGATCAAATTTATATTTACAAACTTTTTGTTTGACCCTGTATATCTCGAAAAGTACCAGTTTTTTTGAAAAAACTCAAGAATACTTTTTTATGTAAAATTAAATTTTACATAAAAAAATTTCAAAAAATCTCATTTTAATTAAAAACTTTAAAAGTTATGACAGAAAAACTGAGATCAAATTTATGTTTACAAACTTTTTGTTTGACCCTATATAGCTCGAAAAGTATTAGTTTTTTTGAAAAAACTTGATAATACTTTTTTGTGTAGAATTAAATTTTACATAAAAAAAAACCCAAAAAATCTCATTTCAATTAAAAACTTTAAAAGTTATAATAGAAAAACTAAGATCAAATTTATATTTACAAACTTTTTGTTTGACCCTATATATCTCGAAAAGTATTAGTTTTTTTAAAAAAACTTAAAAATACTTTTTTGTGTATATTAAATTCTACATCAAAAAACATCACAAAATCTTATTTTTATTCAAACCGTTAAAATTTATAACAGAAAAACTGAGATCACATATATATTTACAAATTTTTTGTTTGACCCTATATAGCTCGAAAAGTATTAGTTTTTTTGAAAAAACTTAGGAATACTTTTTTGTGTTATATTAAATTCTAGATAAAAAAACATTAAAAAAATCTTATTTTAATTAGAAACGTTAAAAGTTATGACAGAAAAACTGAGATTAAATTTATATTTACAAACTTTTTGTTTGACCCTGTATATCTCGAAAAGTGTCAGTTCTTTCGAAAAAACTGAGGAATATTTATTTATGTAGAATTAAATTTTACATTAAAGAACCCCAAAAAATCTCATTTTAATTAAAAACTTTAAAAGTTATGAGAGAAAAACTGAGATCAAATTTATATTTACAAACTTTCTGTTTGACCCTATATATATCCCGAAAAGTATTAGTTTTTTTAAAAAAACTTAAGAATACTTTTTAGTGTAATATTAAATTCTACATCAAAAAATCTTATTTAAATTAAAAACGTTAAAAGTTATGACAAAAAAACTGAGATTAAATTTATATTTACAAACTTTTTGTTTGACCCTGTATATCTCGAAAAGTATCAGTTTTTTTGAAAAAACTCAAAAATACTTTTTTATGTAAAATTAAATTTTACATTAAAAAACCTTATTTTAATTAAAAATTTTAAAAGTTATGACAGAAAAACTAAGATCAAATTTATATTTACAAACTTTTTTTTGACCCTATATATCTCGAAAAGTATCAGTTTTTTTAAAAAAACTCAAGAGTAATTTTTTATGTAGAATTAAATTCTACATCAAGAAAACCCAAAAAATCTTATTTTAATTAAAAACTTTAAAAGTTATGACAAAAAAACTGAGATCAAATTTATATTTACAAACTTTTTGTTTGACCCTATATATCTCGAAAAGTATTAGTTTTTTTGAAAAAATTCAGGAATATTTTTTTGTGTAGTATTAGATTCTACATTGAAAAATCTTATTTTAATTAAAAACGTTAAAAGTTATGACAGAAAAACTGAGAATAAGTTTATATTTACAAACTTTTTGTTTGACCCTGTATATCTCGAAAAGTATCAGTTCTTTTGAAAAAACTCAAAAATACTTATTTATGTAAAATTAAATTTTACATCAAAAGATCCTATTTTAATTAAAAAAGTTAAAAGTTATGACAGAAAAACTGAGATTAAATTTATATTTACAAACTTTTTGTTTGAACCTGTATATTTTGAAAAGTATCAGTTCTTCTGAAAAAACTCAAGAAAAGTTATTTATGTAAAATTAAATTCTACATCAAAAAACATCAAAAAATCTTATTTTAATTAAAAACGTTAAAAGTTATGACAGAAAAATTAAGATCAAATTTATATTTACAAACTTTTTGTTTGACCCTGTATATCTTGAAAAGTATCAGTTTTTTTGAAAAAACTCAGGAACACTTTTTTATGTAAAATTAAATTTTACAATCAAAAACGTTAAAAAACCTTATTTCAATTAAAAACTTTAAAAGTTATGATAGAAAAACTAAGATCAAATTTATATTTACAAACTTTTTGTTTGACCCTATATATCTCGAAAAGTATTAGTTTTTTTAAAAAAACTTAAAAATACTTTTTTGTGTATATTAAATTCTACATCAAAAAACATCACAAAATCTTATTTTTATTTAAACCGTTAAAATTTATAACAGAAAAACTGAGATCACATATATATTTGCAAATTTTTTGTTTGACCCTATATAGCTCGAAAAGTATTAGTTTTTTTGAAAAAACTTAGGAATACTTTTTTGTGTTATATTAAATTCTAGATAAAAAAACATTAAAAAAATCTTATTTTAATTAAAAACGTTAAAAGTTATGACAGAAAAACTGAGATTAAATTTATATTTACAAACTTTTTGTTTGACCCTGTATATTTCGAAAAGTGTCAGTTCTTTCGAAAAAACTGAGGAATATTTATTTATGTAAAATTAAATTTTACATTAAAGAACCCCAAAAAATCTCATTTTAATTCAAAACTTTAAAAGTTATGAGAGAAAAACTGAGATCAAATTTATATTTACAAACTTTCTGTTTGACCCTATATATCTCGAAAAGTATTAGTTTTTTTAAAAAAACTTAAGAATACTTTTTTGTGTAATATTAAATTCTACATTAAAAAATCTTATTTTAATTAAAAACGTTAAAAGTTATGACAGAAAAACTGAGATTAAATTTATATTTAAAAACTTTTTGTTTGACCCTGTATATATCGAAAAGTGTCAGTTCTTTCGAAAAAACTGAGGAATACTTATTTATGTAAAATTAAATTTTACATTAAAGAACCCCAAAAAATCTCATTTTAATTAAAAACTTTTAAAGTTATGACAGAAAAACTGAGATCAAATTTATATTTACAAACTTTCTGTTTGACCCTATATATCTCGAAAAGTATTAGTTTTTTTTAAAAAAACTTAAGAATACTTTTTTGTGTAATATTAAATTCTACATCAAAAAATCTTATTTTAATTAAAAACGTTAAAAGTTATGACAGAAAAATTGAGATTAAATTTATATTTACAGACTTTTTGTTTGACCCTGTATATCTCGAAAAGTATCAGTTTTTTTGAAAAAACTCAAAAATACTTTTTTATGTAAAATTAAATTTTACATTAAAAAACCTTATTTTAATTAAAAATTTTAAAAGTTATGACAGAAAAACTAAGATCAAATTTATATTTACAAACTTTTTTTTGACCCTATATATCTCGAAAAGTATCAGTTTTTTTAAAAAAACTCAGGAATAATTTTTTATGTAGAATTAAATTCTACATCAAGAAAACCCAAAAAATCTTATTTTAATTAAAAACTTTAAAAGTTATGACAAAAAAACTGAGATCAAATTTATATTTACAAACTTTTTGTTTGACCCTATATATCTCGAAAAGTAGTAGTTTTTTTGAAAAAATTCAGGAATATTTTTTTGTGTAGTATTAGATTCTACATTGAAAAATCTTATTTTAATTAAAAACGTTAAAAGTTATGACAGAAAAACTGAGAATAAGTTTATATTTACAAACTTTTTGTTTGACCCTGTATATCTCGAAAAGTATCAGTTCTTTTGAAAAAACTCAAAAATACTTATTTATGTAAAATTTAATTTTACATCAAAAAACCTTAAAAACCCTCTTTTTGATTAAAAACTTTAAAAGATATGACAGAAAAACTAAGATCAAATTTATATTTACAAACTTTTTGTTTGACCTTATATATCTCGAAAAGTATTAGTTTTTTTTGAAAAAACTTAAGAATACTTTTTTGTGTAATATTAAATTCTACATCAAAAAAATCTTATTTTAATTAAAAACGGTAAAAGTTATGACAGAAAAACTGAGATTAAATTTATATTTACAAACTTTTTGGTTGACCCTGTATATCTCGAAAAGTATCAGTTCTTTTGAAATAACTCAAGAATACTTATTTATGTAAAATTAAATTCTACATCAAAAAACATCAGAAAATCTTATTTTAATTAAAAACGTTAAAAGTTATGACAGAAAAACTGAGATCAAATTTATATTTACAAACTTTTTGTTTGACCCTATATATCTCGAAAAGTATTAGTTTTTTTAAAAAAATTCAGGAATAATTTTTTGTGTAATATTAAATTCTACATCAAAAAACATCAGAAAATCTTATTTTAATTAAAAACGTTAAAAGTTATGACAGAAAAACTAAGATTAAATTTATAATTACAAACTTTTTGTTTGACCCTGTATATCTCGAAAAGTATCAGTTTTTTTGAAAAAACTCAAGAATACTTTTTTATGTAAAATTAAATTTTACATCAAAAGATCCTATTTTAATTAAAAAAGTTAAAAGTTATGACAGAAAAACTGAGATTAAATTTATATTTACAAACTTTTTGTTTGAACCTGTATATTTTGAAAAGTATCAGTTCTTCTGAAAAAACTTAAGAATAGTTATTTATGTAAAATTAAATTCTACATCAAAAAACATCAAAAAATCTTATTTTAATTAAAAACGTTAAAAGTTATGACAGAAAAATTAAGATCAAATTTATATTTACAAACTTTTTGTTTGACCCTGTATATCTTGAAAAGTATCAGTTTTTTTGAAAAAACTCAGGAACACTTTTTTATGTAAAATTAAATTTTACAATCAAAAACGTTAAAAAACCTTATTTCAATTAAAAACTTTAAAAGTTATGATAGAAAAACTAAGATCAAATTTATATTTACAAACTTTTTGTTTGACCCTATATATCTCGAAAAGTATTAGTTTTTTTAAAAAAACTTAAAAATACTTTTTTGTGTATATTAAATTCTACATCAAAAAACATCACAAAATCTTATTTTTATTCAAACCGTTAAAATTTATAACAGAAAAACTGAGATCACATATATATTTGCAAATTTTTTGTTTGACCCTATATAGCTCGAAAAGTATTAGTTTTTTTGAAAAAACTTAGGAATACTTTTTTGTGTTATATTAAATTCTAGATAAAAAAACATTAAAAAAATCTTATTTTAATTAAAAACGTTAAAAGTTATGACAGAAAAACTGAGATTAAATTTATATTTACAAACTTTTTGTTTGACCCTGTATATTTCGAAAAGTGTCAGTTCTTTCGAAAAAACTGAGGAATATTTATTTATGTAAAATTAAATTTTACATTAAAGAACCCCAAAAAATCTCATTTTAATTAAAAACTTTAAAAGTTATGAGAGAAAAACTGAGATCAAATTTATATTTACAAACTTTCTGTTTGACCCTATATATCTCGAAAAATATTAGTTTTTTTAAAAAAACTTAAAAATACTTTTTTGTGTATATTAAATTCTACATCAAAAAACATCACAAAATCTTATTTTTATTCAAACCGTTAAAATTTATAACAGAAAAACTGAGATCACATATATATTTGCAAATTTTTTGTTTGACCCTATATAGCTCGAAAAGTATTAGTTTTTTTAAAAAAACTTAAGAATACTTTTTTGTGTAATATTAAATTCTACATTAAAAAATCTTATTTTAATTAAAAACGTTAAAAGTTATGACAGAAAAACTGAGATTAAATTTATATTTACAATCTTTTTGTTTGACCCTGTATATCTCGAAAAGTATCAGTTCTTTTAAAAAAACTCAAAAATACTTCATTATGTAAAATTAAATTTTACATCAAAAAACGTTAAAAAACCTCTTTTTAATTAAAAACTTTAAAAGATATGACATAAAACCTAAGATCAAATTTATATTTACAAACTTTTTGTTTGACCCTATATATCTCGAAAAGTATTAGTTTTTTTTGAAAAAACTTAAGAATACTTTTTTGTGTAATATTAAATTCTACATCAAAAAAATCTTATTTTAATTAAAAACGTTAAAAGTTATGACAGAAAAACTGAGATTAAATTTATATTTACAAACTTTTTGGTTGACCCTGTATATCTCGAAAAGTATCAGTTCTTTTGAAAAAACTCATGAATACTTATTTATGTAAAATTAAATTCTACATAAAAAAACATCAAAAAATCTTATTTTAATTAAAAACGTTAAAAGTTATGACAGAAAAACTGAGATCAAATTTATATTTACAAACTTTTTGTTTGACCCTATATATCTCGAAATGTATTAGTTTTTTTTAAAAAAATTCAGGAATACTTTTTTGTGTAATATTAAATTCTACATCAAAAAACATCAGAAAATCTTATTTTAATTAAAATGAGATTTTTTGGTATTTTTTGATGTAAAATTTAATTTTACATAAAAAAGTGTTCCTGAGTTTTTTTAAAAAAACTGATACTTTTCGAGATATACAGGGTCAAACAAAAAGTTTGTAAATATAAATTTGATCTTAATTTTTCTGTCATAACTTTTAACGTTTTTAATTAAAATATGATTTTTTGATGTTTTTTGATGTAGAATTTATGACAGAAAAACTAAGATTAAATTTATAATTACAAACTTTTTGTTTGACCCTGTATATCTCGAAAAGTATCAGTTTTTTTGAAAAAACTCAAGAAAACTTTTTTATGTAGAATTAAATTTTACATCAAAAGATCCTATTTTAATTAAAAAAGTTAAAAGTTATGACAGAAAAACTGAGATTAAATTTATATTTACAAACTTTTTGTTTGACGCTGTATATCTCGAAAAGTATCAGTTCTTCTGAAAAAACTCAAAAACAGTTATTTATGTAAAATTAAATTCTACATCAAAAAACATCAAAAAATCATATTTTAATTAAAAACGTTAAAAGTTATGACAGAAAAATTAAGATCAAATTTATATTTACAAACTTTTTGTTTGACCCTGTATATCTCGAAAAGTATCAGTTTTTTTAAAAAAACTCAGGAACACTTTTTTATGTAAAATTAAATTTTACATCAAAAAATACCAAAAAATCTCATTTTAATTAAAATCTTTAAAAGTTATGACAGAAAAACTGAGATCATATTTATATTTACAAAATGTTTGTTTGACCCTATATATCTCGAAAAGTATTAGTTTTTTTGAAAAAACTCAAGAATACTTTTTTGTGTAGTATTAAATTCTACATTAAAAAATGTTATTTTAATTAAAAACGTTAAAAGATATGACAAAACACTGAGATTAAGTTTATATTTACAATTTTTTTGTTTGACCCTGTATATCACGAAAAGTATCAGTTTTTTTGAAAAAACTCAGGAATACTTTCTTATGTAACATTAAATTTTACAAGAAAAAACGTTAAAAAACCTTATTTTAATTAAAAACTTTAAAAGTTATGACAGAAAAACTAAGATCAAATTTATATTTACAAACTTTTTGTTTGACCCAATATATCTCGAAAAGTATCAGTTTTTTTAAAAAAACTCGAGAATAATTTTTTATGTAAAATTAAATTTTACATCAAAAAAACCCAAAAAATCTTATTTTAATTTAAAATGTTAAAAGTTATGACATTAAAACTAAGATCAAATTTATATTTACAAACTTTTTGTTTGACCCTATATATCTCGAAAATTATTAGTTTTTTCAAAAAAACTTAAGAATACTTTTTTGTGTAATATTAAAATCTACATAAAAAAACATCAAAACATCTTATTTTAATTAAAAACGTTAAAAGTTATGACAGAAAAACTGAGATAAAATTTATATTTACAAACTTTTTGTTTGACCCTGTATATCTCGAAAAGTATCAGTTCTTTTAAAAAAACTCAGGAATACTTATTTATGTAAAATTAAATTGTACATCAAAAAATGTTAAAAAACCTCTTTTTAATTAAAAACTTTAAAAGATATGACAGAAAAGCTAAGATCAAATTTATATTTACAAACTTTTTGTTTGACCCTGTATATCTCGAAAAGTACCAGTTTTTTGAAAAAAACTCAAGAATACTTTTTTATGTAAAATTAAATTTTACATCAAAAAACGTTAAAAGAGCTTATTTTAATTAAAAACTTTAAAGGTTATGACAGAAAAACTAAGATCAAATTTATATTTATAAACTTTTTGTTTGACCCTATATATCTCGAAAAGTATTAGTTTTTTTGAAAAAACTTTAAAACACTTGTTTGTGTTATATTAAATTCTACATTAAAAAACATCAAAATATGTTATTTTAATTAAAAACGTTAAAAGTTATGACAGAAAAACTGAGATAAAATTTATATTTACAAACTTTTTGTTTGACCCTGTATATCTCGAAAAGTATCAGTTTTTTTGGAAAAAACTCGAGAATACTTTTTTATGTAAAATTAAATTTAATATATTTACAAACTTTTTGTTTGACCCTGTATATCTCGAAAAGTATCAGTTCTTTTGAAAAAACTCAGAAATACTTATTTATGTAAAATTAAATTCTACATAAAAACACATCAGAAAATCTTATTTTAATTAAAAACGTTAAAAGTTATGACAGAAAAACTGAGATTAAATTTATATTTACAAACTTTTTGTTTGACCCTGTATATCTTGAAAAGTATCAGTTTTTTTAAAAAAATACAAAAACACTTTTTTATGTAAAATTAAATTTTACAATAAAAAACGTTAAAAAACCTTATTTTAATTAAAAACTTTAAAAGTTATGACAGAAAAACTGAGATAAAATTTATATTTACAAACTTTTTGTTTGACCCTGTATATCTCAAAAAGTATCAGTTTTTTTGGAAAAAACTCGAGAATACTTTTTTATGTAAAATTAAATTTAATATATTTACAAACTTTTTGTTTGACCCTGTATATCTCGAAAAGTATCAGTTCTTTTGAAAAAACTCAAAAATACTTATTTATGTAAAATTAAATTCTACATAAAAAAACATCAGAAAATCTTATTTTAATTAAAAACGTTAAAAGTTATGACAGAAAAACTAAGATTAAATTTATATTTACAAACTTTTTGTTTGACCCTGTATATCTCGAAAAGTATTAGTTTTTTTAAAAAAACTCACGAATACTTTTTTATGTAAAATTAAATTTTACATCAAAAAACCCCAAAAAATCTCATTTTAATTAAAAACTTGAAAAGTTATGACAGAAAAACTAAGATCAAATTTATATTTACAAACTTTTTGTTTGACCCTATATATCTCGAAAAGTATTAGTTTTTTTGAAAAAATTCTAGAATACTTTTTTGTGTAATATTAAATTCTACATCAAAAAATCTTATTTTAATTAAAAACGTTAAAAGTTATGACAGAAAAGCTGAGATTAAATTTATATTTACAAACTTTTTGTTTGACCCTGTATATTTCAAAAAGTATCAGTTTTCTTGGAAAAACTGAAGATTACTTTTTTATGTAGAAATAAATTTTACATTAAAGAACCCCAAAAAATCTCATTTTGATTACAAACTTTAAAAGTTATTATAGAAAAACTGAGATCCAATTTATATTTACAAACTTTTTGTTTAACCCTATATATCTCAAAAAGTATTAGTTTTTTTGAAAAAACTCAAGAATACTTTTTTGTGTAATATTAGATTCTACATCCAAAAATATTATTTTAATTAAAAACGTAAAAGTTATGACAGAAAAACTGAAATTAAATTTATATTTAAAAACTTTTTGTTTGACCCTGTATATCTCGAAAAGTTTCAGTTCTTTCGAAAAAACTGAGGAATACTTATTTATGTAAAATTAAATTTTACATTAAAGAACCCCAAAAACTTTTATTTTAATTAAAAACTTTAAAGGTTATGACAGTAAAACTGAGATCCAATTTATATTTACAAACTTTTTGTTTAACCCTATATATCTCAAAAAGTATTAGTTTTTTTGAAAAAACTCAAGAATACTTTTTTGTGTAATATTAGATTCTACATCCAAAAATATTATTTTAAATAAAATCTTATTTTAATTAAAAACGTTAAAAGTTATGACAGAAAAACTGAGATCAAATTTATATTTACAAACTTTTTGTTTGACCCTATATATCTCGAAAAGTATTAGTTTTTTTAAAAAAATTCAGGAATACTTTTTTGTGTAATATTAAATTCTACATCAGAAAATCTTATTTTAATTAAAAACGTTAAAAGTTATGACAGAAAAACTAAGATTAAATTTATAAATACAAACTTTTTGTTTGACCCTGTATATCTCGAAAAGTATCAGTTTTTTTGAAAAAACTCATGAATACTTTTTTATGTAGAATTAAATTTTACATCAAAAAATCCTATTTTAATTAAAAAAGTTAAAAGTTATGACAGAAAAACTGAGATTAAATTTATATTTACAAACTTTTTGTTTGACGCTGTATATCTCGAAAAGTATCAGTTCTTCTGAAAAAACTCAAGAATAGTTATTTATGTAAAATTAAATTCTACATCAAAAAACATCAAAAAATCTTATTTTAATTAAAAACGTTAAAAGTTATGACAGAAAAATTAAGATCAAATTTATATTTACAAACTTTTTGTTTGACCCTGTATATCTCGAAAAGTATCAGTTCTTTTGAAAAAACTCAAAAATACTTCATTATGTAAAATTAAATTTTACATCAAAAAACGTTAAAAAACCTCTTTTTAATTAAAAACTTTAAAAGATATGACAGAAAAACTAAGATCAAATTTATATTTACAAACTTTTTGTTTGACCCTATATATCTCGAAAAGTATTAGTTTTTTTTGAAAAAACTTAAGAATACTTTTTTGTGTAATATTAAATTCTACATCAAAAAAATCTTATTTTAATTAAAAACGTTAAAAGTTATGACAGAAAAACTGAGATTAAATTTATATTTACAAACTTTTTGGTTGACCCTGTATATCTCGAAAAGTATCAGTTCTTTTGAAAAAACTCATGAATACTTATTTATGTAAAATTAAATTCTACATAAAAAAACATCAAAAAATCTTATTTTAATTAAAAACGTTAAAAGTTATGACAGAAAAACTGAGATCAAATTTATATTTACAAACTTTTTGTTTGACCCTATATATCTCGAAAAGTATTAGTTTTTTTAAAAAAATTCAGGAATACTTTTTTGTGTAATATTAAATTCTACATCAAAAAACATCAGAAAATCTTATTTTAATTAAAATGAGATTTTTTGGTATTTTTTGATGTAAAATTTAATTTTACATAAAAAAGTGTTCCTGAGTTTTTTTAAAAAAACTGATACTTTTCGAGATATACAGGGTCAAACAAAAAGTTTGTAAATATAAATTTGATCTTAATTTTTCTGTCATAACTTTTAACGTTTTTAATTAAAATATGATTTTTTGATGTTTTTTGATGTAGAATTTATGACAGAAAAACTAAGATTAAATTTATAATTACAAACTTTTTGTTTGACCCTGTATATCTCGAAAAGTATCAGTTTTTTTGAAAAAACTCAAGAAAACTTTTTTATGTAGAATTAAATTTTACATCAAAAGATCCTATTTTAATTAAAAAAGTTAAAAGTTATGACAGAAAAACTGAGATTAAATTTATATTTACAAACTTTTTGTTTGACGCTGTATATCTCGAAAAGTATCAGCTCTTCTGAAAAAACTCAACAACAGTTATTTATGTAAAATTAAATTCTACATCAAAAAACATCAAAAAATCATATTTTAATTAAAAACGTTAAAAGTTGTGACAGAAAAATTAAGATCAAATTTATATTTACAAACTTTTTGTTTGACCCTGTATATCTCGAAAAGTATCAGTTTTTTTAAAAAAACTCAGGAACACTTTTTTATGTAAAATTAAATTTTACATCAAAAAATACCAAAAAATCTCATTTTAATTAAAATCTTTAAAAGTTATGACAGAAAAACTGAGATCATATTTATATTTACAAAATGTTTGTTTGACCCTATATATCTCGAAAAGTATTAGTTTTCTGAAAAAACTCAAGAATACTTTTTTGTGTAGTATTAAATTCTACATTAAAAAATGTTATTTTAATTAAAAACGTTAAAAGATATGACAAAACACTGAGATTAAGTTTATATTTACAATTTTTTTGTTTGACCCTGTATATCACGAAAAGTATCAGTTTTTTTGAAAAAACTCAGGAATACTTTCTTATGTAACATTAAATTTTACAAGAAAAAACGTTAAAAAACCTTATTTTAATTAAAAACTTTAAAAGTTATGACAGAAAAACTAAGATCAAATTTATATTTACAAACTTTTTGTTTGACCCAATATATCTCGAAAAGTATCAGTTTTTTTAAAAAAACTCGAAAATAATTTTTTATGTAAAATTAAATTTTACATCAAAAAAACCCAAAAAATCTTATTTTAATTTAAAATGTTAAAAGTTATGACATTAAAACTAAGATCAAATTTATATTTACAAACTTTTTGTTTGACCCTATATATCTCGAAAATTATTAGTTTTTTCAAAAAAACTTAGGAATACTTTTTTGTGTAATATTAAAATCTACATAAAAAAACATCAAAACATCTTATTTTAATTAAAAACGTTAAAAGTTATGACAGAAAAACTGAGATAAAATTTATATTTACAAACTTTTTGTTTGACCCTGTATATCTCGAAAAGTATCAGTTCTTTTAAAAAAACTCAAGAATACTTATTTATGTAAAATTAAATTGTACATCAAAAAATGTTAAAAAACCTCTTTTTAATTAAAAACTTTAAAAGATATGACAGAAAAACTAAGATCAAATTTATATTTACAAACTTTTTGTTTGACCCTGTATATCTCGAAAAGTACCAGTTTTTTGAAAAAAACTCAAGAATACTTTTTTATGTAAAATTAAATTTTACATCAAAAAACGTTAAAAGAGCTTATTTTAATTAAAAACTTTAAAGGTTATGACAGAAAAACTAAGATCAAATTTATATTTATAAACTTTTTGTTTGACCCTATATATCTCGAAAAGTATTAGTTTTTTTGAAAAAACTTTAAAACACTTGTTTGTGTAATATTAAATTCTACATTAAAAAACATCAAAATATGTTATTTTAATTAAAAACGTTAAAAGTTATGACAGAAAAACTGAGATAAAATTTATATTTACAAACTTTTTGTTTGACCCTGTATATCTCGAAAAGTATCAGTTTTTTTGGAAAAAACTCGATAATACTTTTTTATGTAAAATTAAATTTAATATATTTACAAACTTTTTGTTTGACCCTGTATATCTCGAAAAGTATCAGTTCTTTTGAAAAAACTCAAAAATACTTATTTATGTAAAATTAAATTCTACATAAAAACACATCAGAAAATCTTATTTTAATTAAAAACGTTAAAAGTTATGACAGAAAAACTGAGATTAAATTTATATTTACAAACTTTTTGTTTGACCCTGTATATCTTGAAAAGTATCAGTTTTTTTAAAAAAATACAGAAACACTTTTTTATGTAAAATTAAATTTTACAATAAAAAACGTTAAAAAACCTTATTTTAATTAAAAACTTTAAAAGTTATGACAGAAAAACTGAGATAAAATTTATATTTACAAACTTTTTGTTTGACCCTGTATATCTCAAAAAGTATCAGTTTTTTTGGAAAAAACTCGAGAATACTTTTTTATGTAAAATTAAATTTAATATATTTACAAACTTTTTGTTTGACCCTGTATATCTCGAAAAGTATCAGTTCTTTTGAAAAAACTCAAAAATACTTATTTATGTAAAATTAAATTCTACATAAAAAAACATCAGAAAATCTTATTTTAATTAAAAACGTTAAAGGTTATGACAGAAAAACTAAGATTAAATTTATATTTACAAACTTTTTGTTTGACCCTGTATATCTCGAAAAGTATTAGTTTTTTTAAAAAAACTCACGAATACTTTTTTATGTAAAATTAAATTTTACATCAAAAAACCCCAAAAAATCTCATTTTAATTAAAAACTTGAAAAGTTATGACAGAAAAACTAAGATCAAATTTATATTTACAAACTTTTTGTTTGACCCTATATATCTCGAAAAGTATTAGTTTTTTTGAAAAAATTCTAGAATACTTTTTTGTGTAATATTAAATTCTACATCAAAAAATCTTATTTTAATTAAAAACGTTAAAAGTTATGACAGAAAAACTGAGATTAAATTTATATTTACAAACTTTTTGTTTGACCCTGTATATTTCAAAAAGTATCAGTTTTCTTGGAAAAACTGAAGATTACTTTTTTATGTAGAAATAAATTTTACATTAAAGAACCCCAAAAAATCTCATTTTGATTACAAACTTTAAAAGTTATTATAGAAAAACTGAGATCCAATTTATATTTACAAACTTTTTGTTTAACCCTATATATCTCAAAAAGTATTAGTTTTTTTGAAAAAACTCAAGAATACTTTTTTGTGTAATATTAGATTCTACATCCAAAAATATTATTTTAATTAAAAACGTAAAAGTTATGACAGAAAAACTGAAATTAAATTTATATTTAAAAACTTTTTGTTTGACGCTGTATATCTCGAAAAGTATCAGTTTTTTTGAAAAAACTCAAGAATACTTTTTTATGTAGAATTAAATTTTACATCAAAAAATCCTATTTTAATTAAAAAAGTTAAAAGTTATGACAGAAAAACTGAGATTAAATTTATATTTACAAACTTTTTGTTTGACGCTGTATATCTCGAAAAGTATCAGTTCTTCTGAAAAAACTCAAGAATAGTTATTTATGTAAAATTAAATTCTACATCAAAAAACATCAAAAAATCTTATTTTAATTAAAAACGTTAAAAGTTATGACAGAAAAATTAAGATCAAATTTATATTTACAAACTTTTTGTTTGACCCTGTATATCTCGAAAAGTATGAGTTTTTTTAAAAAAACTCAGGAATACTTTTTTATGTAAAATTAAATTTTACATCAAAAAACCTTAAAAACCCTCTTTTTAATTAAAAACTTTAAAAGATATGACAGAAAAACTAAGATCAAATTTATATTTACAAACTTTTTGTTTGACCTTATATATCTCGAAAAGTATTAGTTTTTTTTGAAAAAACTTAAGAATACTTTTTTGTGTAATATTAAATTCTACATCAAAAAAATCTTATTTTAATTAAAAACGGTAAAAGTTATGACAGAAAAACTGAGATTAAATTTATATTTACAAACTTTTTGGTTGACCCTGTATATCTCGAAAAGTATCAGTTCTTTTGAAATAACTCAAGAATACTTATTTATGTAAAATTAAATTCTACATGAAAAAACATCAGAAAATCTTATTTTAATTAAAAACGTTAAAAGTTATGACAGAAAAACTGAGATCAAATTTATATTTACAAACTTTTTGTTTGACCCTATATATCTCGAAAAGTATTAGTTTTTTTAAAAAAATTCAGGAATAATTTTTTGTGTAATATTAAATTCTACATCAAAAAACATCAGAAAATCTTATTTTAATTAAAAACGTTAAAAGTTATGACAGAAAAACTAAGATTAAATTTATAATTACAAACTTTTTGTTTGACCCTGTATATCTCGAAAAGTATCAGTTTTTTTGAAAAAACTCAAGAATACTTTTTTATGTAAAATTAAATTTTACATCAAAAGATCCTATTTTGATTAAAAAAGTTAAAAGTTATGACAGAAAAACTGAGATTAAATTTATATTTACAAACTTTTTGTTTGAACCTGTATATTTTGAAAAGTATCAGTTCTTCTGAAAAAACTCAAGAATAGTTATTTTTGTAAAATTGAATTCTACATCAAAAAACATCAAAAAATCTTATTTTAATTAAAAACGTTAAAAGTTATGACAGAAAAATTAAGATCAAATTTATATTTACAAACTTTTTGTTTGACCCTGTATATCTTGAAAAGTATCAGTTTTTTTGAAAAAACTTAGGAATACTTTTTTGTGTTATATTAAATTCTAGATAAAAAAACATTAAAAAAATCTTATTTTAATTAAAAACGTTAAAAGTTATGACAGAAAAACTGAGATTAAATTTATATTTACAAACTTTTTGTTTGACCCTGTATATTTCGAAAAGTGTCAGTTCTTTCGAAAAAACTGAGGAATATTTATTTATGTAAAATTAAATTTTACATTAAAGAACCCCAAAAAATCTCATTTTAATTAAAAACTTTAAAAGTTATGAGAGAAAAACTGAGATCAAATTTATATTTACAAACTTTCTGTTTGACCCTATATATCTCGAAAAGTATTAGTTTTTTTAAAAAAACTTAAGAATACTTTTTTGTGTAATATTAAATTCTACATTAAAAAATCTTATTTTAATTAAAAACGTTAAAAGTTATGACAGAAAAACTGAGATTAAATTTATATTTACAATCTTTTTGTTTGACCCTGTATATCTCGAAAAGTATCAGTTCTTTTGAAAAAACTCAAAAATACTTCATTATGTAAAATTAAATTTTACATCAAAAAACGTTAAAAAACCTCTTTTTAATTAAAAACTTTAAAAGATATGACAGAAAAACTAAGATCAAATTTATATTTACAAACTTTTTGTTTGACCCTATATATCTCGAAAAGTATTAGTTTTTTTTGAAAAAACTTAAGAATACTTTTTTGTGTAATATTAAATTCTACATCAAAAAAATCTTATTTTAATTAAAAACGTTAAAAGTTATAACAGAAAAACTGAGATTAAATTTATATTTACAAACTTTTTGGTTGACCCTGTATATCTCGAAAAGTATCAGTTCTTTTGAAAAAACTCATGAATACTTATTTATGTAAAATTAAATTCTACATAAAAAAACATCAAAAAATCTTATTTTAATTAAAAACGTTAAAAGTTATGACAGAAAAACTGAGATCAAATTTATATTTACAAACTTTTTGTTTGACCCTATATATCTCGAAAAGTATTAGTTTTTTTAAAAAAATTCAGGAATACTTTTTTGTGTAATATTAAATTCTACATCAAAAAACATCAGAAAATCTTATTTTAATTAAAATGAGATTTTTTGGTATTTTTTGATGTAAAATTTAATTTTACATAAAAAAGTGTTCCTGAGTTTTTTTAAAAAAACTGATACTTTTCGAGATATACAGGGTCAAACAAAAAGTTTGTAAATATAAATTTGATCTTAATTTTTCTGTCATAACTTTTAACGTTTTTAATTAAAATATGATTTTTTGATGTTTTTTGATGTAGAATTTATGACAGAAAAACTAAGATTAAATTTATAATTACAAACTTTTTGTTTGACCCTGTATATCTCGAAAAGTATCAGTTTTTTTAAAAAAACTCAAGAATACTTTTTTATGTAGAATTAAATTTTACATCAAAAGATCCTATTTTAATTAAAAAAGTTAAAAGTTATGACAGAAAAACTGAGATTAAATTTATATTTACAAACTTTTTGTTTGACGCTGTATATCTCGAAAAGTATCAGTTCTTCTGAAAAAACTCAAGAACAGTTATTTATGTAAAATTAAATTCTACATCAAAAAACATCAAAAAATCATATTTTAATTAAAAACGTTAAAAGTTATGACAGAAAAATTAAGATCAAATTTATATTTACAAACTTTTTGTTTGACCCTGTATATCTCGAAAAGTATCAGTTTTTTTAAAAAAACTCAGGAACACTTTTTTATGTAAAATTAAATTTTACATCAAAAAATACCAAAAAATCTCATTTTAATTAAAATCTTTAAAAGTTATGACAGAAAAACTGAGATCATATTTATATTTACAAAATGTTTGTTTGACCCTATATATCTCGAAAAGTATTAGTTTTTTTGAAAAAACTCAAGAATACTTTTTTGTGTAGTATTAAATTCTACATTAAAAAATGTTATTTTAATTAAAAACGTTAAAAGATATGACAAAACACTGAGATTAAGTTTATATTTACAATTTTTTTGTTTGACCCTGTATATCACGAAAAGTATCAGTTTTTTTGAAAAAACTCAGGAATACTTTCTTATGTAACATTAAATTTTACAAGAAAAAACGTTAAAAAACCTTATTTTAATTAAAAACTTTAAAAGTTATGACAGAAAAACTAAGATCAAATTTATATTTACAAACTTTTTGTTTCACCCAATATATCTCGAAAAGTATCAGTTTTTTTAAAAAAACTCGAGAATAATTTTTTATGTAAAATTAAATTTTACATCAAAAAAACCCAAAAAATCTTATTTTAATTTAAAATGTTAAAAGTTATGACATTAAAACTAAGATCAAATTTATATTTACAATCTTTTTGTTTGACCCTATATATCTCGAAAATTATTAGTTTTTTCAAAAAAACTTAGGAATACTTTTTTGTGTAATATTAAAATCTACATAAAAAAACATCAAAACATCTTATTTTAATTAAAAACGTTAAAAGTTATGACAGAAAAACTGAGATAAAATTTATATTTACAAACTTTTTGTTTGACCCTGTATATCTCGAAAAGTATCAGTTCTTTTAAAAAAACTCAGGAATACTTATTTATGTAAAATTAAATTTTACATCAAAAAATGTTAAAAAACCTCTTTTTAATTAAAAACTTTAAAAGATATGACAGAAAAACTAAGATCAAATTTATATTTACAAACTTTTTGTTTGACCCTGTATATCTCGAAAAGTACCAGTTTTTTGAAAAAAACTCAAGAATACTTTTTTATGTAAAATTAAATTTTACATCAAAAAACGTTAAAAGAGCTTATTTTAATTAAAAACTTTAAAGGTTATGACAGAAAAACTAAGATCAAATTTATATTTATAAACTTTTTGTTTGACCCTATATATCTCGAAAAGTATTAGTTTTTTTGAAAAAACTTTAAAACACTTGTTTGTGTAATATTAAATTCTACATTAAAAAACATCAAAATATGTTATTTTAATTAAAAACGTTAAAAGTTATGACAGAAAAACTGAGATAAAATTTATATTTACAAACTTTTTGTTTGACCCTGTATATCTCGAAAAGTATCAGTTTTTTTGGAAAAAACTCGAGAATACTTTTTTATGTAAAATTAAATTTAATATATTTACAAACTTTCTGTTTGACCCTGTATATCTCGAAAAGTATCAGTTCTTTTGAAAAAACTCAAAAATACTTATTTATGTAAAATTAAATTCTTCATAAAAACACATCAGAAAATCTTATTTTAATTAAAAACGTTAAAAGTTATGACAGAAAAACTGAGATTAAATTTATATTTACAAACTTTTTGTTTGACCCTGTATATCTTGAAAAGTATCAGTTTTTTTAAAAAAATACAGAAACACTTTTTTATGTAAAATTAAATTTTACAATAAAAAACGTTAAAAAACCTTATTTTAATTAAAAACTTTAAAAGTTATGACAGAAAAACTGAGATAAAATTTATATTTACAAACTTTTTGTTTGACCCTGTATATCTCAAAAAGTATCAGTTTTTTTGGAAAAAACTCGAGAATACTTTTTTATGTAAAATTAAATTTAATATATTTACAAACTTTTTGTTTGACCCTGTATATCTCGAAAAGTATCAGTTCTTTTGAAAAAACTCAAAAATACTTATTTATGTAAAATTAAATTCTACATAAAAAAACATCAGAAAATCTTATTTTAATTAAAAACGTTAAAAGTTATGACAGAAAAACTAAGATTAAATTTATATTTACAAACTTTTTGTTTGACCCTGTATATCTCGAAAAGTATTAGTTTTTTTAAAAAAACTCACGAATACTTTTTTATGTAAAATTAAATTTTACATCAAAAAACCCCAAAAAATCTCATTTTAATTAAAAACTTGAAAAGTTATGACAGAAAAACTAAGATCAAATTTATATTTACAAACTTTTTGTTTGACCCTGTATATCTCGAAAAGTACCAGTTTTTTGAAAAAAACTCAAGAATACTTTTTTATGTAAAATTAAATTTTACATAAAAAAACGTTAAAAGAGCTTATTTTAATTAAAAACTTTAAAGGTTATGACAGAAAAACTAAGATCAAATTTATATTTATAAACTTTTTGTTTGACCCTATATATCTCGAAAAGTATTAGTTTTTTTGAAAAAACTTTAAAACACTTGTTTGTGTAATATTAAATTCTACATTAAAAAACATCAAAATATGTTATTTTAATTAAAAACGTTAAAAGTTATGACAGAAAAACTGAGATAAAATTTATATTTACAAACTTTTTGTTTGACCCTGTATATCTCGAAAAGTATCAGTTTTTTTGGAAAAAACTCGAGAATACTTTTTTATGTAAAATTAAATTTAATATATTTACAAACTTTTTGTTTGACCCTGTATATCTCGAAAAGTATCAGTTCTTTTGAAAAAACTCAAAAATACTTATTTATGTAAAATTAAATTCTACATAAAAACACATCAGAAAATCTTATTTTAATTAAAAACGTTAAAAGTTATGACAGAAAAACTGAGATTAAATTTATATTTACAAACTTTTTGTTTGACCCTGTATATCTTGAAAAGTATCAGTTTTTTTAAAAAAATACAGAAACACTTTTTTATGTAAAATTAAATTTTACAATAAAAAACGTTAAAAAACCTTATTTTAATTAAAAACTTTAAAAGTTATGACAGAAAAACTGAGATAAAATTTATATTTACAAACTTTTTGTTTGACCCTGTATATCTCAAAAAGTATCAGTTTTTTTGGAAAAAACTCGAGAATACTTTTTTATGTAAAATTAAATTTAATATATTTACAAACTTTTTGTTTGACCCTGTATATCTCGAAAAGTATCAGTTCTTTTGAAAAAACTCAAAAATACTTATTTATGTAAAATTAAATTCTACATAAAAAAACATCAGAAAATCTTATTTTAATTAAAAACGTTAAAAGTTATGACAGAAAAACTAAGATTAAATTTATATTTACAAACTTTTTGTTTGACCCTGTATATCTCGAAAAGTATTAGTTTTTTTAAAAAAACTCACGAATACTTTTTTATGTAAAATTAAATTTTACATCAAAAAACCCCAAAAAATCTCATTTTAATTAAAAACTTGAAAAGTTATGACAGAAAAACTAAGATCAAATTTATATTTACAAACTTTTTGTTTGACCCTATATATCTCGAAAAGTATTAGTTTTTTTGAAAAAATTCTAGAATACTTTTTTGTGTAATATTAAATTCTACATCAAAAAATCTTATTTTAATTAAAAACGTTAAAAGTTATGACAGAAAAACTGAGATTAAATTTATATTTACAAACTTTTTGTTTGACCCTGTATATTTCAAAAAGTATCAGTTTTCTTGGAAAAACTGAAGATTACTTTTTTATGTAGAAATAAATTTTACATTAAAGAACCCCAAAAAATCTCATTTTGATTACAAACTTTAAAAGTTATTATAGAAAAACTGAGATCCAATTTATATTTACAAACTTTTTGTTTAACCCTATATATCTCAAAAAGTATTAGTTTTTTTGAAAAAACTCAAGAATACTTTTTTGTGTAATATTAGATTCTACATCCAAAAATATTATTTTAATTAAAAACGTAAAAGTTATGACAGAAAAACTGAAATTAAATTTATATCTAAAAACTTTTTGTTTGACCCTGTATATCTCGAAAAGTTTCAGTTCTTTCGAAAAAACTGAGGAATACTTATTTATGTAAAATTAAATGTTACATTAAAGAACCCCAAAAACTTTTATTTTAATTAAAAACTTTAAAGGTTATGACAGTAAAACTAAGATCCAATTTATATTTACAAACTTTTTGTTTAACCCTATATATCTCAAAAAGTATTAGTTTTTTTGAAAAAACTCAAGAATACTTTTTTGTGTAATATTAGATTCTACATCCAAAAATATTATTTTAATTAAAATCTTATTTTAATTAAAAACGTTAAAAGTTATGACAGAAAAACTGAGATCAAATTTATATTTACAAACTTTTTGTTTGACCCTATATATCTCGAAAAGTATTAGTTTTTTTAAAAAAATTCAGGAATACTTTTTTGTGTAATATTAAATTCTACATCAAAAAACATCAGAAAATCTTATTTTAATTAAAAACGTTAAAAGTTATGACAGAAAAACTAAGATTAAATTTATAAATACAAACTTTTTGTTTGACCCTGTATATCTCGAAAAGTATCAGTTTTTTTAAAAACTCAAGAATACTTTTTTATGTAGAATTAAATTTTACATCAAAAAATCCTATTTTAATTAAAAAAGTTGAAAGTTATGACAGAAAAACTGAGATTAAATTTATATTTACAAACTTTTTGTTTGACGCTGTATATCTCGAAAAGTATCAGTTCTTCTGAAAAAACTCAAGAATAGTTATTTATGTAAAATTAAATTCTACATCAAAAAACATCAAAAAATCTTATTTTAATTAAAAACGTTAAAAGTTATGACAGAAAAATTAAGATCAAATTTATATTTACAAACTTTTTGTTTGACCCTGTATATCTCGAAAAGTATCAGTTTTTTTAAAAAAACTCAGGAATACTTTTTTATGTAAAATTAAATTTTACATCAAAAAACCTTAAAAACCCTCTTTTTGATTAAAAACTTTAAAAGATATGACAGAAAAACTAAGATCAAATTTATATTTACAAACTTTTTGTTTGACCTTATATATCTCGAAAAGTATTAGTTTTTTTTGAAAAAACTTAAGAATACTTTTTTGTGTAATATTAAATTCTACATCAAAAAAATCTTATTTTAATTAAAAACGGTAAAAGTTATGACAGGAAAACTGAGATTAAATTTATATTTACAAACTTTTTGGTTGACCCTGTATATCTCGAAAAGTATCAGTTCTTTTGAAATAACTCAAGAATACTTATTTATGTAAAATTAAATTCTACATCAAAAAACATCAGAAAATCTTATTTTAATTAAAAACGTTAAAAGTTATGACAGAAAAACTGAGATCAAATTTATATTTACAAACTTTTTGTTTGACCCTATATATCTCGAAAAGTATTAGTTTTTTTAAAAAAATTCAGAAATAATTTTTTGTGTAATATTAAATTCTACATCAAAAAACATCAGAAAATCTTATTTTAATTAAAAACGTTAAAAGTTATGACAGAAAAACTAAGATTAAATTTATAATTACAAACTTTTTGTTTGACCCTGTATATCTCGAAAAGTATCAGTTTTTTTGAAAAAACTCAAGAATACTTTTTTATGTAAAATTAAATTTTACATCAAAAGATCCTATTTTAATTAAAAAAGTTAAAAGTTATGACAGAAAAACTGAGATTAAATTTATATTTACAAACTTTTTGTTTGAACCTGTATATTTTGAAAAGTATCAGTTCTTCTGAAAAAACTCAAGAATAGTTATTTATGTAAAATTAAATTCTACATCAAAAAACATCAAAAAATCTTATTTTAATTAAAAACGTTAAAAGTTATGACAGAAAAATTAAGATCAAATTTATATTTACAAACTTTTTGTTTGACCCTGTATATCTTGAAAAGTATCAGTTTTTTTGAAAAAACTCAGGAACACTTTTTTATGTAAAATTAAATTTTACAATCAAAAACGTTAAAAAACCTTATTTCAATTAAAAACTTTAAAAGTTATGATAGAAAAACTAAGATCAAATTTATATTTACAAACTTTTTGTTTGACCCTATATATCTCGAAAAGTATTAGTTTTTTTAAAAAAACTTAAAAATACTTTTTTGTGTATATTAAATTCTACATCAAAAAACATCACAAAATCTTATTTTTATTCAAACCGTTAAAATTTATAACAGAAAAACTGAGATCACATATATATTTACAAATTTTTTGTTTGACCCTATATAGCTCGAAAAGTATTAGTTTTTTTGAAAAAACTTAGGAATACTTTTTTGTGTTATATTAAATTCTAGATAAAAAAACATTAAAAAAATCTTATTTTAATTAAAAACGTTAAAAGTTATGAAAGAAAAACTGAGATTAAATTTATATTTACAAACTTTTTGTTTGACCCTGTATATTTCGAAAAGTGTCAGTTCTTTCGAAAAAACTGAGGAATATTTATTTATGTAAAATTAAATTTTACATTAAAGAACCCCAAAAAATCTCATTTTAATTAAAAACTTTAAAAGTTATGAGAGAAAAACTGAGATCAAATTTATATTTACAAACTTTCTGTTTGACCCTATATATCTCGAAAAGTATTAGTTTTTTTAAAAAAACTTAAGAATACTTTTTTGTGTAATATTAAATTCTACATTAAAAAATCTTATTTTAATTAAAAACGTTAAAAGTTATGACAGAAAAACTGAGATTAAATTTATATTTACAATCTTTTTGTTTGACCCTGTATATCTCGAAAAGTATCAGTTCTTTTGAAAAAACTCAAAAATACTTCATTATGTAAAATTAAATTTTACATCAAAAAACGTTAAAAAACCTCTTTTTAATTAAAAACTTTAAAAGATATGACAGAAAAACTAAGATCAAATTTATATTTACAAACTTTTTGTTTGACCCTATATATCTCGAAAAGTATTAGTTTTTTTTGAAAAAACTTAAGAATACTTTTTTGTGTAATATTAAATTCTACATCAAAAAAATCTTATTTTAATTAAAAACGTTAAAAGTTATAACAGAAAAACTGAGATTAAATTTATATTTACAAACTTTTTGGTTGACCCTGTATATCTCGAAAAGTATCAGTTCTTTTGAAAAAACTCATGAATACTTATTTATGTAAAATTAAATTCTACATAAAAAAACATCAAAAAATCTTATTTTAATTAAAAACGTTAAAAGTTATGACAGAAAAACTGAGATCAAATTTATATTTACAAACTTTTTGTTTGACCCTATATATCTCGAAAAGTATTAGTTTTTTTAAAAAAATTCAGGAATACTTTTTTGTGTAATATTAAATTCTACATCAAAAAACATCAGAAAATCTTATTTTAATTAAAATGAGATTTTTTGGTATTTTTTGATGTAAAATTTAATTTTACATAAAAAAGTGTTCCTGAGTTTTTTTAAAAAAACTGATACTTTTCGAGATATACAGGGTCAAACAAAAAATTTGTAAATATAAATTTGATCTTAATTTTTCTGTCATAACTTTTAACGTTTTTAATTAAAATATGATTTTTTGATGTTTTTTGATGTAGAATTTATGACAGAAAAACTAAGATTAAATTTATAATTACAAACTTTTTGTTTGACCCTGTATATCTCGAAAAGCATCAGTTTTTTTGAAAAAACTCAAGAATACTTTTTTATGTAGAATTAAATTTTACATCAAAAAATACCAAAAAATCTCATTTTAATTAAAATCTTTAAAAGTTATGACAGAAAAACTGAGATCATATTTATATTTACAAAATGTTTGTTTGACCCTATATATCTCGAAAAGTATTAGTTTTTTTGAAAAAACTCAAAAATACTTTTTTGTGTAGTATTAGATTCTACATCAAAAAATGTTATTTTAATTAAAAACGTTAAAAGATATGACAAAAAACTGAGATTAAGTTTATATTTACAATTTTTTTGTTTGACCCTGTATATCACGAAAAGTATCAGTTTTTTTGAAAAAACTCAGGAATACTTTTTTATGTAAAATTAAATTTTACAAGAAAAAACGTTAAAAAACCTTATTTTAATTAAAAACTTTAAAAGTTATGACAGAAAAACTAAGATCAAATTTATATTTACAAACTTTTTGTTTGACCCAATATATCTCGAAAAGTATCAGTTTTTTTAAAAAAACTCGAGAATAATTTTTTATGTAAAATTAAATTTTACATCAAAAAAACCCAAAAAATCTTATTTTAATTTAAAATGTTAAAAGTTATGACATTAAAACTAAGATCAAATTTATATTTACAAACTTTTTGTTTGACCCTATATATCTCGAAAATTATTAGTTTTTTCAAAAAAACTTAAGAATACTTTTTTGTGTAATATTAAAATCTACATAAAAAAACATCAAAACATCTTATTTTAATTAAAAACGTTAAAAGTTATGACAGAAAAACTGAGATAAAATTTATATTTACAAACTTTTTGTTTGACCCTGTATATCTCGAAAAGTATCAGTTTTTTTGAAAAAACTCAGGAATACTTTTTTATGTAAAATTAAATTTTACATCAAAAAACCCCAAAAAATCTTATTTTAATTAAAAAGTTTAAAAGTTATGACAGAAAAACTGAGATCAAATTTATATTTACAAACTTTTTGTTTGACCCTATATATCTCGAAAAATATTAGTTTTTTTTTGAAAAAATTCAAGAATACTTTTTTGTGTAGTATTAGATTCTACATTAACAAATCTTATTTTAATTAAAAACGTTAAAAGTTATGACAAAAAAACTGAGATTAAGTTTATATTTACAAACTTTTTTTTGACCCTGTATATCTCGAAAAGTATCAGTTCTTTTGAAAAAACTCAGGAATACTTACTTATGTAAAATTAAATTGTATATAAAAAAACATCAGAAAATCTTATTTTCATTAAAAACGTTAAAAGTTATGACAGAAAAAATGAGAATAAATTTATATTTACAAACTTTTTGTTTGACCCTTTATATCTCGAAAAGTACCAGTTTTTTGAAAAAAACTCAAGAATACTTTTTTATGTAAAATTAAATTTTACATCAAAAAACGTTAAAAAACCTCATTTTAATTAAAAACTTTAAAGGTTATGACAGAAAAACTAAGATAAAATTTATATTTACAAACTTTTTGTTTGACCCTATATATCTCGAAAAGTATTAGTTTTTTTGAAAAAACTTTAAAACACTTGTTTGTGTAATATTAAATTCTACATTAAAAAACATCAAAATATCTTATTTTATTTAAAAAAGTTAAAAGTTATGACAGAAAAACTGAGATTAAATTTATATTTACAAACTTTTTGTTTGACGCTGTATATCTCGAAAAGTATCAGTTCTTCTGAAAAAACTCAAGAATAGTTATTTATGTAAAATTAAATTCTACATCAAAAAATCTTATTTTAATTAAAAACGTTAAAAGTTATGACAGAAAAATTAAGATCAAATTTATATTTACAAACTTTTTGTTTGACCCTGTATATCTCGAAAAGTATCAGTTTTTTTAAAAAAACTCACGAATACTTTTTTATGTAAAATTAAATTTTACATCAAAAAATACCAAAAAATCTCATTTTAATTAAAATCTTTAAAAGTTATGACAGAAAAACTGAGATCATATTTATATTTACAAAATGTTTGTTTGACCCTATATATCTCGAAAAGTATTAGTTTTTTTGAAAAAACTTAAGAATACTTTTTTGTGTAGTATTAGATTCTACATCAAAAAATGTTATTTTAATTAAAAACGTTAAAAGATATGACAAAAAACTGAGATTAAGTTTATATTTACAATTTTTTTGTTTGACCCTGTATATCACGAAAAGTATCAGTTTTTTTGAAAAAACTCAGGAATACTTTTTTATGTAAAATTAAATTTTACAAGAAAAAACGTTAAAAAACCTTATTTTAATTAAAAACTTTAAAAGTTATGACAGAAAAACTAAGATCAAATTTATATTTACAAACTTTTTGTTTGACCCAATATATCTCGAAAAGTATCAGTTTTTTTAAAAAAACTCGAGAATAATTTTTTATGTAAAATTAAATTTTACATCAAAAAAACCCAAAAAATCTTATTTTAATTTAAAATGTTAAAAGTTATGACATTAAAACTAAGATCAAATTTATATTTACAAACTTTTTGTTTGACCCTATATATCTCGAAAATTATTAGTTTTTTCAAAAAAACTTAAGAATACTTTTTTGTGTAATATTAAAATCTACATAAAAAAACATCAAAACATCTTATTTTAATTAAAAATGTTAAAAGTTATGACAGAAAAACTGAGATAAAATTTATATTTACAAACTTTTTGTTTGACCCTGTATATCTCGAAAAGTATCAGTTTTTTTGGAAAAAACTCGAGAATACTTTTTTATGTAAAATTAAATTTAATATATTTACAAACTTTTTGTTTGACCCTGTATATCTCGAAAAGTATCAGTTCTTTTGAAAAAACTCAAAAATACTTATTTATGTAAAATTAAATTCTACATAAAAAAACATCAGAAAATCTTATTTTAATTAAAAACGTTAAAAGTTATGACAGAAAAAATGAGATTAAATTTATATTTACAAACTTTTTTTTTGACCCTGTATATCTTGAAAAGTATCAGTTTTTTTAAAAAATACAGGAACACTTTTTTATGTAAAATTAAATTTTGCAATCAAAAACGTTAAAAAACCTTATTTTAATTAAAAACTTTAAAAGTTATAACAGAAAAACTGAGATAAAATTTATATTTACAAACTTTTTGTTTGACCCTGTATATCTCAAAAAGTATCAGTTTTTTTGGAAAAAACTCGAGAATACTTTTTTATGTAAAATTAAATTTAATATATTTACAAACTTTTTGTTTGACCCTGTATATCTCGAAAAGTATCAGTTCTTTTGAAAAAACTCAAAAATACTTATTTATGTAAAATTAAATTCTACATAAAAAAACATCAGAAAATCTTATTTTAATTAAAAACGTTAAAAGTTATGACAGAAAAACTAAGATTAAATTTATATTTACAAACTTTTTGTTTGACCCTGTATATCTCAAAAAGTATTAGTTTTTTTAAAAAAACTCAGAAATACTTTTTTATGTAAAATTAAATTTTACATCAAAAAACTACAAAAAATCTTATTTTAATTAAAAACTTGAAAAGTTATGACAGAAAAACTAAGATCAAATTTATATTTACAAACTTTTTGTTTGACCCTATATATCTCGAAAAGTATTAGTTTTTTTGAAAAAATTCTGGAATACTTTTTTGTGTAATATTAAATTTTACATCAAAAAATCTTATTTTAATTAAAAACGTTAAAAGTTATGACAGAAAAACTGAGATTAAATTTATATTTACAAACTTTTTGTTTGACCCTGTATATTTCAAAAAGTATCAGTTTTCTTGGAAAAACTGAAGATTACTTTTTTATGTAGAAATAAATTATACATTAAAAAACCCCAAAAAATCTCATTTTAATTACAAACTTTAAAAGTTATGATAGAAAAACTGAGATCCAATTTATATTTACAAACTTTTTGTTTAACCCTATATATCTCAAAAAGTATTAGTTTTTTTGAAAGAACTCAAGAATACTTTTTTGTGTAATATTAGATTCTACATCCAAAAATATTATTTTAATTAAAAACGTAAAAGTTATGACAGAAAAACTGAAATTAAATTTATATTTAAAAACTTTTTGTTTGACCCTGTATATCTCGAAAAGTTTCAGTTCTTTCGAAAAAACTGAGGAATACTTATTTATGTAAAATTAAATTTTACATTAAAGAACCCCAAAAACTTTCATTTTAATTAAAAACTTTAAAGGTTATGACAGTAAAACTGAGATCCAATTTATATTTACAAACTTTTTGTTTAACCCTATATATCTCAAAAAGTATTAGTTTTTTTGAAAAAACTCAAGAATACTTTTTTGTGTGATATTAGATTCTACATCCAAAAATATTATTTTAATTAAAAACGTTAAAAGTTATGACAGAAAAACAGATTAAATTTATATTTAAAACCTTTTTGTTTGACCCTGTATATCTCGAAAAGTGTCAGTTCTTTCGAAAAAACTGAAGAATACTTATTTATGTAAAATTAAATTTTACATTAAAGAACCCCAAAAAATCTCATTTTAATTAAAAACTTTAAAAGTTATGACAGTAAAACTGAGATCAAATTTATATTTACAAACTTTTTGGTTGACCCTATATATCTCGAAAAGTATTAGTTTTTTTGAAAAAACTCAGGAATACTTATTTATGTAAAATTAAAAAACATCAAAAAACATCAAAAAATCTTATTGTAATTAAAAACGTTAAAAGTTATGACAGAAAAACTGAGATAAAATTTATATTTACAATTTTTTTGTTTGACCCTGTATATCTCGAAAAGTATCAGTTTTTTTGAAAAAACTCAAGAATACTTTTTTATGTAAAATTAAATTTTACATCAAAAAACCCAAAAAATCTTATTTTAATTAAAAACGTTAAAAGTTATGACAGAAAAACTGAGATTAAGTTTATATTTACAAACTTTTTGTTTGACCCTGTATATCTCGAAAAGTATCAGTTCTTTTGAAAAAACTCAAGAATACTTATTTATGTAAAATAAAATTTTACATCAAAAAACGTTAAAAAATCTCTTTTTAATTAAAAACTTTAAAAGATATGACAGAAAAACTAAGATCAAATTTATATTTACAAACTTTTTGTTTGACCCTGTATATCTCGGGAAGTACCAGTTTTTTTGAAAAAACTCAAGAATACTTTTTTATGTAAAATGAAATTTTACATTAAAAAACGTTATAAAACCTCATTTTATTTAAAAACTTTAAAAGTTATGACAGAAAAACTAAGATTAAATTTATATTTACAAACTTTTTGTTTGACCCTGTATATCTCGAAAAGTATTAGTTTTTTTAAAAAAACTCAGAAATACTTTTTTATGTAAAATTAAATTTTACATAAAAAAACCCCAAAAAATCTCATTTTAATTAAAAACTTTAAAAGTTATGACAGAAAAACTGAGATCAAATTTATATTTACAAACTTTTTGTTTGACCCTATATATCTCGAAAAGTATTAGTTTTTTTGAAAAAATTCTGGAATACTTTTTTGTGTAATATTAAATTCTACATCAAAAAATCTTATTTTAATTAAAAACGTTAAAAGTTATGACAGAAAAACTGAGATTAAATTTATATTTACAAACTTTTTGTTTGACCCTGTATATTTCAAAAAGTATCAGTTTTCATGGAAAAACTGAAGATTACTTTTTTATGTAGAAATAAATTTTACATTAAAAAACCCCAAAAAATCTCATTTTAATTACAAACTTTAAAAGTTATGATAGAAAAACTGAGATCCAATTTATATTTACAAACTTTTTGTTTAACCCTATATATCTCAAAAAGTATTAGTTTTTTTGAAAAAACTCAAGAATACTTTTTTGTGTAATATTAGATTCTACATCCAAAAATATTATTCTAATTAAAAACGTAAAAGTTATGACAGAAAAACTGAGATTAAATTTATATTTAAAAACTTTTTGTTTGACCCTGTATATCTCGAAAAGTGTCAGTTCTTTCGAAAAAACTGAGGAATACTTATTTATATAAAATAAAATTTTACATTAAAAAACCCCAAAAACTCTCATTTTAATTAAAAACTTTAAAGGTTATGACAGTAAAACTGAGATCAAATTTATATTTACAAACTTTCTGTTTGACCCTATATATCTCGAAAAGTATTAGTTTTTTTTTAAAAACTTAGGAATACTTTTTTGTGTAATATTAAATTCTACATCAAAAAATCTTATTTTAATTAAAAACGTTAAAAGTTATGACAGAAAAACTGAGATCCAATTTATATTTACAAACTTTTTGTTTGACCCTGTATATCTCAAAAAGTATCAGTTTTTTTGGAAAAAACTCGAGACTACTTTTTTATGTAAAATTAAATTTAATATATTTACAAACTTTTTGTTTGACCCTGTATATCTCGAAAAGTATCAGTTTTTTTGAAAAAACTCAGGAATACTTTTTTATGTAAAATTAAATTCTACATCAAAAAACCCCAAAAAATCTTATTTTAATTAGAAACTTTAAAAGTTATGACAGAAAAACTGAGATCAAATTTATATTTACAAACTTTTTGTTTGACCCTATATATCTCGAAAAATATTAGTTTTTTTTGAAAAAATTCAAGAATACTTTTTTGTGTAGTATTAGATTCTACATTGACAAATCTTATTTTAATTAAAAACGTTAAAAGTTATGACAAAAAAACTGAGATTAAGTTTATATTTACAAACTTTTTTTTGACCCTGTATATCTCGAAAAGTATCAGTTCTTTTGAAAAAACTTGGGAATACTTATTTATGTAAAATTAAATTGTACATCAAAAAATGTTAAAAAACCTCTTTTTAATTAAAAACTTTAAAAGATATGACAGAAAAACTAAGATCAAATTTATATTTACAAACTTTTTGTTTGACCCTGTATATCTTGAAAAGTACCAGTTTTTTGAAAAAAACTCAGGAATACTTTTTTATGTAAAATTAAATTTTACATCAAAAAACGTTAAAAAACCTCATTTTAATTAAAAACTTTAAAGGTTATGACAGAAAAACTAAGATCAAATTTATATTTACAAACTTTTTGTTTGACCATATATATCTCTAAAAGTATTAGTTTTTTTGAAAAAACTTTAAAACACTTGTTTGTGTAATATTAAATTCTACATTAAAAAACATCAAAATATCTTATTTTAATTAAAAACGTTAAAAGTTATGACAGAAAAACTGAGATAAAATTTATATTAGAAACTTTTTGTTTGACCCTGTATATCTCGAAAAGTATCAGTTTTTTTGGAAAAAACTCGAAAATACTTTTTTATGTAAAATTAAATTTAATATATTTACAAACTTTTTGTTTGACCCTGTATATCTCGAAAAGTATCAGTTCTTTTGAAAAAACTCAAAAATACTTATTTATGTAAAATTAAATTCTACATAAAAAAACATCAGAAAATCTTATTTTAATTAAAAACGTTAAAAGTTATGACAGAAAAACTAAGATTAAATTTATATTTACAAACTTTTTGTTTGACCCTGTATATCTCGAAAAGTATTAGTTTTTTTAAAAAAATTCAGGAATACTTTTTTATGTAAAATTAAATTTTACATCAAAAAACCCCAAAAAATCTCATTTTAATTAAAAACTTGAAAAGTTATGACAGAAAAACTAAGATCAAATTTATATTTACAAACTTTTTGTTTGACCCTATATATCTCGAAAAGTATTAGTTTTTTTGAAAAAATTCTGGAATAGTTTTTTATGTAAAATTAAATTTTACATCAAAAAATCTTATTTTAATTAAAAACGTTAAAAGTTATGACAGAAAAACTGAGATTAAATTTATATTTACAAACTTTTTGTTTGACCCTGTATATCTTGAAAAGTATCAGTTTTTTTAAAAAAATACAGGAACACTTTTTTATGTAAAATTAAATTTTACAATAAAAAACGTTAAAAAACCTTATTTTAATTAAAAACTTTAAAAGTTATGACAGAAAAACTGAGATAAAATTTATATTTACAAACTTTTTGTTTGACCCTGTATATCTCAAAAAGTATCAGTTTTTTTGGAAAAAACTCGAGAATACTTTTTTATGTAAAATTAAATTTAATATATTTACAAACTTTTTGTTTGACCCTGTATATCTCGAAAAGTATCAGTTCTTTTGAAAAAACTCAAAAATACTTATTTATGTAAAATTAAATTCTACATAAAAAAACATCAGAAAATCTTATTTTAATTAAAAACGTTAAAAGTTATGACAGAAAAACTAAGATTAAATTTATATTTACAAACTTTTTGTTTGACCCTGTATATCTCGAAAAGTATTAGTTTTTTTAAAAAAATTCAGGAATACTTTTTTATGTAAAATTAAATTTTACATCAAAAAACCCCAAAAAATCTCATTTTAATTAAAAACTTGAAAAGTTATGACAGAAAAACTAAGATCAAATTTATATTTACAAACTTTTTGTTTGACCCTATATATCTCGAAAAGTATTAGTTTTTTTGAAAAAATTCTGGAATAGTTTTTTGTGTAATATTAAATTTTACATCAAAAAATCTTATTTTAATTAAAAACGTTAAAAGTTATGACAGAAAAACTGAGATTAAATTTATATTTACAAACTTTTTGTTTGACCCTGTATATTTCAAAAAGTATCAGTTTTCTTGGAAAAACTGAAGATTACTTTTTTATGTAGAAATAAATTTTACATTAAAAAACCCCAAAAAATCTCATTTTAATTACAAACTTTAAAAGTTATGATAGAAAAACTGAGATCCAATTTATATTTACAAACTTTTTGTTTAACCCTATATATCTCAAAAAGTATTAGTTTTTTTGAAAGAACTCAAGAATACTTTTTTTATTATTTTAATTAAAAACGTAAAAGTTATGACAGAAAAACTGAAATTAAATTTATATTTAAAAACTTTTTGTTTGACCCTGTATATCTCGAAAAGTTTCAGTTCTTTCGAAAAACCTGAGGAATACTTATTTATGTAAAATTAAATTTTACATTAAAGAACCCCAAAAACTTTCATTTTAATTAAAAACTTTAAAGGTTATGACAGTAAAACTGAGATCCAATTTATATTTACAAACTTTTTGTTTAACCCTATATATCTCAAAAAGTATTAGTTTTTTTTGAAAAAACTCAAGAATACTTTTTTGTGTAATATTAGATTCTACATCCAAAAATATTATTTTAATTAAAAACGTTAAAAGTTATGACAGAAAAACAGATTAAATTTATATTTAAAACCTTTTTGTTTGACCCTGTATATCTCGAAAAGTGTCAGTTCTTTCGAAAAAACTGAAGAATACTTATTTATGTAAAATTAAATTTTACATTAAAGAACCCCAAAAAATCTCATTTTAATTAAAAACTTTAAAAGTTATGACAGTAAAACTGAGATCAAATTTATATTTACAAACTTTTTGGTTGACCCTATATATCTCGAAAAGTATTAGTTTTTTTGAAAAAACTCAGGAATACTTATTTATGTAAAATTAAAAAACATCAAAAAACATCAAAAAATCTTATTGTAATTAAAAACGTTAAAAGTTATGACAGAAAAACTGAGATAAAATTTATATTTACAATTTTTTTGTTTGACCCTGTATATCTCGAAAAGTATCAGTTTTTTTGAAAAAACTCAAGAATACTTTTTTATGTAAAATTAAATTTTACATCAAAAAACCCAAAAAATCTTATTTTAATTAAAATCGTTAAAAGTTATGACAGAAAAACTGAGATTAAGTTTATATTTACAAACTTTTTGTTTGACCCTGTATATCTCGAAAAGTATCAGTTCTTTTGAAAAAACTCAAGAATACTTATTTATGTAAAATAAAATTTTACATCAAAAAACGTTAAAAAACCTCTTTTTGATTAAAAACTTTAAAAGATATGACAGAAAAACTAAGATCAAATTTATATTTACAAACTTTTTGTTTGACCCTGTATATCTCGGGAAGTACCAGTTTTTTTGAAAAAACTCAAGAATACTTTTTTATGTAAAATTAAATTTTACATTAAAAAACGTTATAAAACCTCATTTTATTTAAAAACTTTAAAAGTTATGACAGAAAAACTAAGATTAAATTTATATTTACAAACTTTTTGTTTGACCCTATATATCTCGAAAAGTATTAGTTTTTTTGAAAAATATATATATATATATAAAATATATATATATTTACAAACTTTTTGTTTGACCCTGTATATTTCAAAAAGTATCAGTTTTCTTGGAAAAACTGAAGATTACTTTTTTATGTAGAAATAAATTTTACATTAAAAAACCCCAAAAAATCTCATTTTAATTACAAACTTTAAAAGTTATGATAGAAAAACTGAGATCCAATTTATATTTACAAACTTTTTGTTTAACCCTATATATCTCAAAAAGTATTAGTTTTTTTGAAAAAACTCAAGAATACTTTTTTGTGTAATATTAGATTCTACATCCAAAAATATTATTTTAATTAAAAACGTAAAAGTTATGACAGAAAAACTGAAATTAAATTTATATTTAAAAACTTTTTGTTTGACCCTGTATATCTCGAAAAGTTTCAGTTCTTTCGAAAAAACTGAGGAATACTTATTTATGTAAAATTAAATTTTACATTAAAGAACCCCAAAAACTTTCATTTTAATTAAAAACTTTAAAGGTTATGACAGTAAAACTGAGATCCAATTTATATTTACAAACTTTTTGTTTAACCCTATATATCTCAAAAAGTATTAGTTTTTTTGAAAAAACTCAAGAATACTTTTTTGTGTAATATTAGATTCTACATCCAAAAATATTATTTTAATTAAAAACGTTAAAAGTTATGACAGAAAAACTGAGATTAAATTTATATTTAAAAACTTTTTGTTTGACCCTGTATATCTCGAAAAGTGTCAGTTCTTTCGAAAAAACTGAAGAATACTTATTTATGTAAAATTAAATTTTACATTAAAGAACCCCAAAAAATCTCATTTTAATTAAAAACTTTAAAAGTTATGACAGTAAAACTGAGATCAAATTTATATTTACAAACTTTTTGGTTGACCCTATATATCTCGAAAAGTATTAGTTTTTTTGAAAAAACTCAGGAATACTTATTTATGTAAAATTAAAAAACATCAAAAAACATCAAAAAATCTTATTGTAATTAAAAACGTTAAAAGTTATGACAGAAAAACTGAGATAAAATTTATATTTACAATTTTTTTGTTTGACCCTGTATATCTCGAAAAGTATCAGTTTTTTTGAAAAAACTCAAGAATACTTTTTTATGTAAAATTAAATTTTACATCAAAAAAACCCAAAAAATCTTATTTTAATTAAAAACGTTAAAAGTTATGACAGAAAAACTGAGATTAAATTTATATTTACAAACTTTTTGTTTGACCCTGTATATCTCGAAAAGTATCAGTTTTTTTGAAAAAACTCAAGAACACTTTTTTATGTAAAATTAAATTTTACATCAAAAACCGTTAAAAAACCTCATTTTAATTAAAAACTTTAAAAGTTATGACAGAAAAACTAAGATCAAATTTATATTTACAAACTTTTTGTTTGACCCTATATATCTCGAAAAGTATTGGTTTTTTTGAAAAAACTTAAGAATACTTTTTTGTGTAATATTAAATTCTACATATAAAAACATCAAAAAATCTTATTTATATTAAAAACGGTAAAAGTTATAACAGAAAAATTAAGATCAAATTTATATTTACAAACTTTTTGTTTGACCCTATATATCTCGAAAAATATTAGTTTTCTTGAAAAAACATTAAAACACTTTTTTGTGTAATATTTAATTCTAAATCAAAAAACATCAAAACATCTTATTTTAATTAAAAACATTAAAAGTTATGACAGAAAAACTGAGATAAAATTTATATTTACAAACTTTTTGTTTGACCCTGTATATCTCGAAAAGTATCAGTTTTTTTGAAAAAAACTCAAGAATACCTTTTTATGTATAATTAAATTTTACATCAAAAAACCCCAAAAAATCTCATTTTAATTAAAAACTTTAAAAGTTATGAAAGAAAAACTGAGATCAAATTTATATTTACAAACTTTTTGTTTGACCCTGTATATCACAAAAAGTATCAGTTTTTTTAAAAAAACTCAGAAATACTTTTTTATGTAAAATTAAATTTTACAATAAAAAAGGTTAAAAAACCTTATTTTCATTAAAAACTTTAAAAGTTATGACAGAAAAACTAAGATCAAATTTATATTTACAAACTTTTTGTTTGACCTTATATATCTCGAAACGTATCAGTTTTTTTGAAAAAACTCAAGAATACTTTTTTATGTAGAATTAAATTTTACATCAAAAAAACCAAAAAATTCTCATTTTATTTAAAAACTTTAAAAGTTATGACAGAAAAACTAAGATCAAATTTATATTTACAAACTTTTTGTTTGACTCTGTATATCTCGAAAAGTATCAGTTCTTTTGAAAAAACTCAGGAATACTTTTTTATGTAAAATTAAATTTTACAATAAAAAAGGTTAAAAAACCTTATTTTCATTAAAAACTTTAAAAGTTATGACAGAAAAACTAAGATCAAATTTATATTTACAAACTTTTTGTTTGACCCTGTATATCTGAAAAAGTATTAGTTTTTTTAAAAAAACTCAAGAATACTTTTTTATGTAAAATTAAATTTTACATCAAAAAACCCCAAAAAATCTCATTTTAAATAAAAACTTTAAAAGTTATGATAGAAAAACTAAGGTCAAATTTATATTTACAAACTTTTTGTTTGACCCTATATATCTAGAAAAGTATTAGTTTTTTTGAAAAAACTTAGGAATACTTTTTTGTGTTATATTAAATTCTAGATAAAAAAACATTAAAAAAATCTTATTTTAATTAAAAACGTTAAAAGTTATGACAGAAAAACTGAGATTAAATTTATATTTACAAACTTTTTGTTTGACCCTGTATATTTCGAAAAGTGTCAGTTCTTTCGAAAAAACTGAGGAATATTTATTTATGTAAAATTAAATTTTACATTAAAGAACCCCAAAAAATCTCATTTTAATTAAAAACTTTAAAAGTTATGAGAGAAAAACTGAGATCAAATTTATATTTACAAACTTTCTGTTTGACCCTATATATCTCGAAAAGTATTAGTTTTTTTAAAAAAAACTTAAGAATACTTTTTTGTGTAATATTAAATTCTACATTAAAAAATCTTATTTTAATTAAAAACGTTAAAAGTTATGACAGAAAAACTGAGATTAAATTTATATTTACAATCTTTTTGTTTGACCCTGTATATCTCGAAAAGTATCAGTTCTTTTAAAAAAACTCAAAAATACTTCATTATGTAAAATTAAATTTTACATCAAAAAACGTTAAAAAACCTCTTTTTAATTAAAAACTTTAAAAGATATGACAGAAAAACTAAGATCAAATTTATATTTACAAACTTTTTGTTTGACCCTATATATCTCGAAAAGTATTAGTTTTTTTTGAAAAAACTTAAGAATACTTTTTTGTGTAATATTAAATTCTACATCAAAAAAATCTTATTTTAATTAAAAACGTTAAAAGTTATAACAGAAAAACTGAGATTAAATTTATATTTACAAACTTTCTGGTTGACCCTGTATATCTCGAAAAGTATCAGTTCTTTTGAAAAAACTCATGAATACTTATTTATGTAAAATTAAATTCTACATAAAAAAACATCAAAAAATCTTATTTTAATTAAAAACGTTAAAAGTTATGACAGAAAAACTGAGATCAAATTTATATTTACAAACTTTTTGTTTGACCCTATATATCTCGAAAAGTATTAGTTTTTTTAAAAAAATTCAGGAATACTTTTTTGTGTAATATTAAATTCTACATCAAAAAACATCAGAAAATCTTATTTTAATTAAAATGAGATTTTTTGGTATTTTTTGATGTAAAATTTAATTTTACATAAAAAAGTGTTCCTGAGTTTTTTTAAAAAAACTGATACTTTTCGAGATATACAGGGTCAAACAAAAAATTTGTAAATATAAATTTGATCTTAATTTTTCTGTCATAACTTTTAACGTTTTTAATTAAAATATGATTTTTTGATGTTTTTTGATGTAGAATTTATGACAGCAAAACTAAGATTAAATTTATAATTACAAACTTTTTGTTTGACCCTGTATATCTCGAAAAGTATCAGTTTTTTTGAAAAAACTCAAGAATACTTTTTTATGTAGAATTAAATTTTACATCAAAAGATCCTATTTTAATTAAAAAAGTTAAAAGTTATGACAGAAAAACTGAGATTAAATTTATATTTACAAACTTTTTGTTTGACGCTGTATATCTCGAAAAGTATCAGTTCTTCTGAAAAAACTCAAGAACAGTTATTTATGTAAAATTAAATTCTACATCAAAAAACATCAAAAAATCATATTTTAATTAAAAACGTTAAAAGTTATGACAGAAAAATTAAGATCAAATTTATATTTACAAACTTTTTGTTTGACCCTGTATATCTCGAAAAGTATCAGTTTTTTTAAAAAAACTCAGGAACACTTTTTTATGTAAGATTAAATTTTACATCAAAAAATACCAAAAAATCTCATTTTAATTAAAATCTTTAAAAGTTATGACAGAAAAACTGAGATCATATTTATATTTACAAAATGTTTGTTTGACCCTATATATCTCGAAAAGTATTAGTTTTTTTGAAAAAACTCAAGAATACTTTTTTGTGTAGTATTAAATTCTACATTAAAAAATGTTATTTTAATTAAAAACGTTAAAAGATATGACAAAACACTGAGATTAAGTTTATATTTACAATTTTTTTGTTAGACCCTGTATATCACGAAAAGTATCAGTTTTTTTGAAAAAACTCAGGAATACTTTCTTATGTAACATTAAATTTTACAAGAAAAAACGTTAAAAAACCTTATTTTAATTAAAAACTTTAAAAGTTATGACAGAAAAACTAAGATCAAATTTATATTTACAAACTTTTTGTTTTACCCAATATATCTCGAAAAGTATCAGTTTTTTTAAAAAAAACTCGAGAATTATTTTTTATGTAAAATTAAATATTACATCAAAAAAACCCAAAAAATCTTATTTTAATTTAAAATGTTAAAAGTTATGACATTAAAACTAAGATCAAATTTATATTTACAATCTTTTTGTTTGACCCTATATATCTCGAAAATTATTAGTTTTTTCAAAAAAACTTAGGAATACTTTTTTGTGTAATATTAAAATCTACATAAAAAAACATCAAAACATCTTATTTTAATTAAAAACGTTAAAAGTTATGACAGAAAAACTGAGATAAAATTTATATTTACAAACTTTTTGTTTGACCCTGTATATCTCGAAAAGTATCAGTTCTTTTAAAAAAACTCTTGAATACTTATTTATGTAAAATTAAATTTTACATCAAAAAATGTTAAAAAACCTCTTTTTAATTAAAAACTTTAAAAGATATGACAGAAAAACTAAGATCAAATTTATATTTACAAACTTTTTGTTTGACCCTGTATATCTCGAAAAGTACCAGTTTTTTGAAAAAAACTCAAGAATACTTTTTTATGTAAAATTAAATTTTACATCAAAAAACGTTAAAAGAGCTTATTTTAATTAAAAACTTTAAAGGTTATGACAGAAAAACTAAGATCAAATTTATATTTATAAACTTTTTGTTTGACCCTATATATCTCGAAAAGTATTAGTTTTTTTGAAAAAACTTTAAAACACTTGTTTGTGTAATATTAAATTCTACATTAAAAAACATCAAAATATGTTATTTTAATTAAAAACGTTAAAAGTTATGAGAGAAAAACTGAGATAAAATTTATATTTACAAACTTTTTGTTTGACCCTGTATATCTCGAAAAGTATCAGTTTTTTTGGAAAAAACTCGAGAATACTTTTTTATGTAAAATTAAATTTAATATATTTACAAACTTTTTGTTTGACCCTGTATATCTCGAAAAGTATCAGTTCTTTTGAAAAAACTCAAAAATACTTATTTATGTAAAATTAAATTCTACATAAAAACACATCAGAAAATCTTATTTTAATTAAAAACGTTAAAAGTTATGACAGAAAAACTGAGATTAAATTTATATTTACAAACTTTTTGTTTGACCCTGTATATCTTGAAAAGTATCAGTTTTTTTAAAAAAATACAGAAACACTTTTTTATGTAAAATTAAATTTTACAATAAAAAACGTTAAAAAACCTTATTTTAATTAAAAACTTTAAAAGTTATGACAGAAAAACTGAGATAAAATTTATATTTACAAACTTTTTGTTTGACCCTGTATATCTCAAAAAGTATCAGTTTTTTTGGAAAAAACTCGAGAATACTTTTTTATGTAAAATTAAATTTAATATATTTACAAACTTTTTGTTTGACCCTGTATATCTCGAAAAGTATCAGTTCTTTTGAAAAAACTCAAAAATACTTATTTATGTAAAATTAAATTCTACATAAAAAAACATCAGAAAATCTTATTTTAATTAAAAACGTTAAAAGTTATGACAGAAAAACTAAGATTAAATTTATATTTACAAACTTTTTGTTTGACCCTGTATATCTCGAAAAGTATTAGTTTTTTTAAAAAAACTCACGAATACTTTTTTATGTAAAATTAAATTTTACATCAAAAAACCCCAAAAAATCTCATTTTAATTAAAAACTTGAAAAGTTATGACAGAAAAACTAAGATCAAATTTATATTTACAAACTTTTTGTTTGACCCTATATATCTCGAAAAGTATTAGTTTTTTTAAAAAAATTCTGGAATACTTTTTTGTGTAATATTAAATTCTACATCAAAAAATCTTATTTTAATTAAAAACGTTAAAAGTTATGACAGAAAAACTGAGATTAAATTTATATTTACAAACTTTTTGTTTGACCCTGTATATTTCAAAAAGTATCAGTTTTCTTGGAAAAACTGAAGATTACTTTTTTATGTAGAAATAAATTTTACATTAAAGAACCCCAAAAAATCTCATTTTGATTACAAACTTTAAAAGTTATTATAGAAAAACTGAGATCCAATTTATATTTACAAACTTTTTGTTTAACCCTATATATCTCAAAAAGTATTAGTTTTTTTGAAAAAACTCAAGAATACTTTTTTGTGTAATATTAGATTCTACATCCAAAAATATTATTTTAATTAAAAACGTAAAAGTTATGACAGAAAAACTGAAATTAAATTTATATTTAAAAACTTTTTGTTTGACCCTGTATATCTCGAAAAGTTTCAGTTCTTTCGAAAAAACTGAGGAATACTTATTTATGTAAAATTAAATTTTACATTAAAGAACCCCAAAAACTTTTATTTTAATTAAAAACTTTAAAGGTTATGACAGTAAAACTGAGATCCAATTTATATTTACAAACTTTTTGTTTAACCCTATATATCTCAAAAAGTATTAGTTTTTTTGAAAAAACTCAAGAATACTTTTTTGTGTAATATTAGATTCTACATCCAAAAATATTATTTTAATTAAAATCTTATTTTAATTAAAAACGTTAAAAGTTATGACAGAAAAACTGAGATCAAATTTATATTTACAAACTTTTTGTTTGACCCTATATATCTCGAAAAGTATTAGTTTTTTTAAAAAAATTCAGGAATACTTTTTTGTGTAATATTAAATTCTACATCAAAAAACATCAGAAAATCTTATTTTAATTAAAAACGTTAAAAGTTATGACAGAAAAACTAAGATTAAATTTATAAATACAAACTTTTTGTTTGACCATGTAAAATTAAATTTTACAAGAAAAAACGTTAAAAAACCTTATTTTAATTAAAAACTTTAAAAGTTATGACAGAAAAACTAAGATCAAATTTATATTTACAAACTTTTTGTTTGACCCAATATATCTCGAAAAGTATCAGTTTTTTTAAAAAAACTCGAGAATAATTTTTTATGTAAAATTAAATTTTACATCAAAAAAACCCAAAAAATCTTATTTTAATTTAAAATGTTATAAGTTATGACATTAAAGCTAAGATCAAATTTATATTTACAAACTTTTTGTTTGACCCTATATATCTCGAAAATTATTAGTTTTTTCAAAAAAACTTAAGAATACTTTTTTGTGTAATATTAAAATCTACATAAAAAAACATCAAAACATCTTATTTTAATTAAAAACGTTAAAAGTTATGACAGAAAAACTGAGATAAAATTTATATTTACAAACTTTTTGTTTGACCCTGTATATCTCGAAAAGTATCAGTTTTTTTGAAAAAACTCAGGAATACTTTTTTATGTAAAATTAAATTTTACATCAAAAAACCCCAAAAAATCTTATTTTAATTAAAAACTTTAAAAGTTATGACAGAAAAACTGAGATCAAATTTATATTTACAAACTTTTTGTTTGACCCTATATATCTCGAAAAATATTAGTTTTTTTTTGAAAAAATTCAAGAATACTTTTTTGTGTAGTATTAGATTCTACATTGACAAATCTTATTTTAATTAAAAACGTTAAAAGTTATGACAAAAAAACTGAGATTAAGTTTATATTTACAAACTTTTTTTTGACCCTGTATATCTCGAAAAGTATCAGTTCTTTTGAAAAAACTCAGGAATACTTATTTATGTAAAATTAAATTGTATATAAAAAAACATCAGAAAATCTTATTTTAATTAAAAACGTTAAAAGTTATGACAGAAAAAATGAGAATAAATTTATATTTACAAACTTTTTGTTTGACCCTTTATATCTCGAAAAGTACCAGTTTTTTGAAAAAAACTCAAGAATACTTTTTTATGTAAAATTAAATTTTACATCAAAAAACGTTAAAAAACCTCATTTTAATTAAAAACTTTAAAGGTTATGACAGAAAAACTAAGATAAAATTTATATTTACAAACTTTTTGTTTGACCCTATATATCTCGAAAAGTATTAGTTTTTTTGAAAAAACTTTAAAACACTTGTTTGTGTAATATTAAATTCTACATTAAAAAACATCAAAATATCTTATTTTATTTAAAAAAGTTAAAAGTTATGACAGAAAAACTGAGATTAAATTTATATTTACAAACTTTTTGTTTGACGCTGTATATCTCGAAAAGTATCAGTTCTTCTGAAAAAACTCAAGAATAGTTATTTATGTAAAATTAAATTCTACATCAAAAAACATCAAAAAATCTTATTTTAATTAAAAACGTTAAAAGTTATGACAGAAAAATTAAGATCAAATTTATATTTACAAACTTTTTGTTTGACCCTGTATATCTCGAAAAGTATCAGTTTTTTTAAAAAAACTCAGGAATACTTTTTTATGTAAAATTAAATTTTACATCAAAAAATACCAAAAAATCTCATTTTAATTAAAATCTTTAAAAGTTATGACAGAAAAACTGAGATCATATTTATATTTACAAAATGTTTGTTTGACCCTATATATCTCGAAAAGTATTAGTTTTTTTGAAAAAACTCAAGAATACTTTTTTGTGTAGTATTAGATTCTTCATCAAAAAATGTTATTTTAATTAAAAACGTTAAAAGATATGACAAAAAACTGAGATTAAGTTTATATTTACAATTTTTTTGTTTGACCCTGTATATCACGAAAAGTATCAGTTTTTTTGAAAAAACTCAGGAATACTTTTTTATGTAAAATTAAATTTTACATCAAAAAACCCCAAAAAATCTTATTTTAATTAAAAACTTTAAAAGTTATGACAGAAAAACTGAGATAAAATTTATATTTACAAACTTTTTGTTTGACCCTGTATATCTCGAAAAGTATCAGTTTTTTTGGAAAAAACTCGAGAATACTTTTTTATGTAAAATTAAATTTAATATATTTACAAACTTTTTGTTTGACCCTGTATATCTCGAAAAGTATCAGTTCTTTTGAAAAAACTCAAAAATACTTATTTATGTAAAATTAAATTCTACATAAAAAAACATCAAAAAATCTTATTTTAATTAAAAACGTTAAAAGTTATGACAGAAAAAATGAGATTAAATTTATATTTACAAACTTTTTTTTTGACCCTGTATATCTTGAAAAGTATCAGTTTTTTTAAAAAAATACAGGAACACTTTTTTATGTAAAATTAAATTTTGCAATCAAAAACGTTAAAAAACCTTATTTTAATTAAAAACTTTAAAAGTTATAACAGAAAAACTGAGATAAAATTTATATTTACAAACTTTTTGTTTGACCCTGTATATCTCAAAAAGTATCAGTTTTTTTGGAAAAAACTCGAGAATACTTTTTTATGTAAAATTAAATTTAATATATTTACAAACTTTTTGTTTGACCCTGTATATCTCGAAAAGTATCAGTTCTTTTGAAAAAACTCAAAAATACTTATTTATGTAAAATTAAATTCTACATAAAAAAACATCAGAAAATCTTATTTTAATTAAAAACGTTAAAAGTTATGACAGAAAAACTAAGATTAAATTTATATTTACAAACTTTTTGTTTGACCCTGTATATCTCAAAAAGTATTAGTTTTTTTAAAAAAACTCAAAAATACTTTTTTATGTAAAATTAAATTTTACATCAAAAAACTACAAAAAATCTTATTTTAATTAAAAACTTGAAAAGTTATGACAGAAAAACTAAGATCAAATTTATATTTACAAACTTTTTGTTTGACCCTATATATCTCGAAAAGTATTAGTTTTTTTGAAAAAATTCTGGAATACTTTTTTGTGTAATATTAAATTTTACATCAAAAAATCTTATTTTAATTAAAAACGTTAAAAGTTATGACAGAAAAACTGAGATTAAATTTATATTTACAAACTTTTTGTTTGACCCTGTATATTTCAAAAAGTATCAGTTTTCTTGGAAAAACTGAAGATTACTTTTTTATGTAGAAATAAATTTTACATTAAAAAACCCCAAAAAATCTCATTTTAATTACAAACTTTAAAAGTTATGATAGAAAAACTGAGATCCAATTTATATTTACAAACTTTTTGTTTAACCCTATATATCTCAAAAAGTATTAGTTTTTTTGAAAGAACTCAAGAATACTTTTTTGTGTAATATTAGATTCTACATCCAAAAATATTATTTTAATTAAAAACGTAAAAGTTATGACAGAAAAACTGAAATTAAATTTATATTTAAAAACTTTTTGTTTGACCCTGTATATCTCGAAAAGTTTCAGTTCTTTCGAAAAAACTGAGGAATACTTATTTATGTAAAATTAAATTTTACATTAAAGAACCCCAAAAACTTTCATTTTAATTAAAAACTTTAAAGGTTATGACAGTAAAACTGAGATCCAATTTATATTTACAAACTTTTTGTTTAACCCTATATATCTCAAAAAGTATTAGTTTTTTTGAAAAAACTTAAGAATACTTTTTTGTGTAATATTAGATTCTACATCCAAAAATATTATTTTAATTAAAAACGTTAAAAGTTATGACAGAAAAACAGATTAAATTTATATTTAAAACCTTTTTGTTTGACCCTGTATATCTCGAAAAGTGTCAGTTCTTTCGAAAAAACTGAAGAATACTTATTTATGTAAAATTAAATTTAACATTAAAGAACCCCAAAAACTTTCATTTTAATTAAAAACTTTAAAGGTTATGACAGTAAAACTGAGATCCAATTTATATTTACAAACTTTTTGTTTAACCCTATATATCTCAAAAAGTATTAGTTTTTTTGAAAAAACTCAAGAATACTTTTTTGTGTAATATTAGATTCTACATCCAAAAATATTATTTTAATTAAAAACGTTAAAAGTTATGACAGAAAAACTGAGATTAAATTTATATTTAAAAACTTTTTGTTTGACCCTGTATATCTCGAAAAGTGTCAGTTCTTTCGAAAAAACTGAGGAATACTTATTTATGTAAAATTAAATTTTACATTAAAGAACCCCAAAAAATCTCATTTTAATTAAAAACTTTAAAAGTTATGACAGTAAAACTGAGATCAAATTTATATTTACAAACTTTTTGGTTGACCCTATATATCTCGAAAAGTATTAGTTTTTTTGAAAAAACTCAGGAATACTTATTTATGTAAAATTAAAAAACATCAAAAAACATCAAAAAATCTTATTGTAATTAAAAACGTTAAAAGTTATGACAGAAAAACTGAGATAAAATTTATATTTACAATTTTTTTGTTTGACCCTGTATATCTCGAAAAGTATCAGTTTTTTTGAAAAAACTCAAGAATACTTTTTTATGTAAAATTAAATTTTACATCAAAAAAACCCAAAAAATCTGATTTTAATTAAAAACGTTAAAAGTTATGACAGAAAAACTGAGATTAAATTTATATTTACAAACTTTTTGTTTGACCCTGTATATCTCGAAAAGTATCAGTTTTTTTGAAAAAACTCAAGAACACTTTTTTATGTAAAATTAAATTTTACATCAAAAACCGTTAAAAAACCTCATTTTAATTAAAAACTTTAAAAGTTATGACAGAAAAACTAAGATCAAATTTATATTTACAAACTTTTTGTTTGACCCTATATATCTCGAAAAGTATTGGTTTTTTTGAAAAAACTTAAGAATACTTTTTTGTGTAATATTAAATTCTACATATAAAAACATCAAAAAATCTTATTTATATTAAAAACGGTAAAAGTTATAACAGAAAAATTAAGATCAAATTTATATTTACAAACTTTTTGTTTGACCCTATATATCTCGAAAAATATTAGTTTTCTTGAAAAAACATTAAAACACTTTTTTGTGTAATATTTAATTCTAAATCAAAAAACATCAAAACATCTTATTTTAATTAAAAACATTAAAAGTTATGACAGAAAAACTGAGATAAAATTTATATTTACAAACTTTTTGTTTGACCCTGTATATCTCGAAAAGTATCAGTTTTTTTGAAAAAAACTCAAGAATACCTTTTTATGTATAATTAAATTTTACATCAAAAAACCCCAAAAAATATCTCATTTTAATTAAAAACTTTAAAAGTTATGAAAGAAAAACTGAGATCAAATTTATATTTACAAACTTTTTGTTTGACCCTGTATATCTCAAAAAGTATCAGTTTTTTTAAAAAAACTCAGAAATACTTTTTTATGTAAAATTAAATTTTACAATAAAAAAGGTTAAAAAACCTTATTTTCATTAAAAACTTTAAAAGTTATGACAGAAAAACTAAGATCAAATTTATATTTACAAACTTTTTGTTTGACCCTATATATCTCGAAACGTATCAGTTTTTTTGAAAAAACTCGAGAATAATTTTTTATGTAGAATTAAATTTTACATCAAAAAAACCAAAAAATTCTCATTTTATTTAAAAACTTTAAAAGTTATGACAGAAAAACTAAGATCAAATTTATATTTACAAACTTTTTGTTTGACCCTGTATATCTCGAAAAGTATCAGTTCTTTTGAAAAAACTCAGGAATACTTTTTTATGTAAAATTAAATTTTACAATAAAAAAGGTTAAAAAACCTTATTTTCATTAAAAACTTTAAAAGTTATGACAGAAAAACTAAGATCAAATTTATATTTACAAACTTTTTGTTTGACCCTGTATATCTGAAAAAGTATTAGTTTTTTTAAAAAAACTCAAGAATACTTTTTTATGTAAAATTAAATTTTACATCAAAAAACCCCAAAAAATCTCATTTTAAATAAAAACTTTAAAAGTTATGATAGAAAAACTAAGGTCAAATTTATATTTACAAACTTTTTGTTTGACCCTATATATCTAGAAAAGTATTAGTTTTTTTGAAAAAACTCAAGAATACTTATTTATGTAAGATTAAATTCTACATCAAAAAACATCAAAAAATCTTATTTTAATTAAAAATGTTAAAAGTTATGACAGAAAAACTGAGATTAAATTTATATTTACAAACTTTTTGTTTGACCCTGTATATCTCGAAAAGTATCAGTTCTTTTGAAAAAACTCAGGAATACTTTTTTATGTAAAATTAAATTTTACAATAAAAAACGTTAAAAAACCTTATTTTAATTAAAAATTTTAAAAGTTATGACAGAAAAACTAAGATCAAATTTATATTTACAAACTTTTTGGTTGATCCTATATATCTCGAAAAATATTAGTTTTCTTGAAAAAACATTAAAACACTTTTTTGTGTAATATTTAATTCTACATCAAAAAACATCAAAACATCTTATTTTATTTAAAAACGTTAAAAGTTATGACAGAAAAACTGAGATAAAATTTATATTTACAAACTTTTTGTTTGACCCTGTATATCTCGAAAAGTATCAGTTTTTTTGAAAAAAACTCAAAAATACCTTTTTATGTATAATTAAATTTTACATCAAAAAACCCCAAAAAATCTCATTTTAATTAAAAACTTTAAAATTTATGAAAGAAAAACTGAGATCAAATTTATATTTACAAACTTTTTGTTTGACCCTGTATATCTCGAAAAGTATTAGTTTTTTTAAAAAAACTCAGGAATATTTTTTTATGTAAAATTAAATTTTACAATAAAAAAGGTTAAAAAACCTTATTTTCATTAAAAACTTTAAAAGTTATGACAGAAAAACTAAGATCAAATTTATATTTACAAACTTTTTGTTTGAACCTATATATCTCGAAAAGTATCAGTTTTTGGAAAAAACTCAAGAATAATTTTTTATGTAGAATTAAATTTTACATCAAAAAAACCAAAAAAATCTCATTTTGTTTAAAAACTTTAAAAGTTATGACAGAAAAACTAAGATCAAATTTATATTTACAAACTTTTTGTTTGACCCTATATATCTCGAAAAGTATTAGTTTTTTTGAAAAAACTTAAGAATACTTTTTTGTGTAATATTAAATTCTACATTAAAGAACACCAAAAAATCGTATTTTATTTAAAAACGTTAAAAGTTATGACAGAATAACTAAGATTAAATTTATATTTACAAACTTTTTGTTTGACCCTGTATATCTGAAAAAGTATTAGTTTTTTTAAAAAAACTCAAGAATACTTTTTTATGTAAAATTAAATTTTACATCAAAAAACCCCAAAAAATCTTATTTTAATTAAAAACTTTAAAAGTTATGACAGAAAAACTGAGATCAAATTTATATTTACAAACTTTTTGTTTGACCCTGTATATCTCAAAAAGTATCAGTTTTTTTAAAAAAACTCAAAAATACTTTTTTATGTAAAATTAAATTTTACAATAAAAAAGGTTAAAAAACCTTATTTTCATTAAAAACTTTAAAAGTTATGACATAAAAACTAAGATCAAATTTATATTTACAAACTTTTTGTTTGACCCTATATATCTCGAAAAGTATCAGTTTTTTTGAAAAAACTCAAGTATAATTTTTTATGTAGAATTAAATTTTACATCAAAAAAACCAAAAAAATCTCATTTTATTTAAAAACTTTAAAAGTTATGACAGAAACACTAAGATCAAATTTATATTTACAAACTTTTTGTTTGACCCTATATATCTCGAAAAGTATTGGTTTTTTTGAAAAAACTTAAGAATACTTTTTTGTGTAATATGAAATTCTACATTAAAGAACATCACAAAATCGTATTTTAATTAAAAACGTTAAAAGTTATGACAGAAAAACTAAGATTAAATTTATATTTACAAACTTTTTGTTTGACCCTGTATATCTGAAAAAGTATTAGTTTTTTTAAAAAAACTCAAGAATACTTTTTTATGTAAAATTAAATTTTACATCAAAAAACCCCAAAAAATCTCATTTTAAATAAAAACTTTAAAAGTTATGAAAGAAAACCTGAGGTCAAATTTATATTTACAAACTTTTTGTTTGACCCTATATATCTAGAAAAGTATTAGTTTTTTTGAAAAAACTCAAGAATACTTATTTATGTAAGATTAAATTCTACATCAAAAAACATCAAAAAATCTTATTTTAATTAAAAACGTTAAAAGTTAAACGTTAAAACTTTTTGTTTGACCCTGTATATCTCGAAAAGTATCAGTTCTTTTGAAAAAACTCTTGAATACTTTTTTATGTAAAATTAAATTTTACAATAAAAAACGTTAAAAAACCTTATTTTAATTAAAAATTTTAAAAGTTATGACAGAAAAACTAAGATCAAATTTATATTTACAAACTTTTTGTTTGACCCTATATATCTCGAAAAATATTAGTTTTCTTGAAAAAACATTAAAACACTTTTTTGTGTAATATTTAATTCTACATCAAAAAACATCAAAACATCTTATTTTATTTAAAAACATTAAAAGTTATGACAGAAAAACTGAGATTAAATTTATATTTACAAACTTTTTGTTTGACCCTGTATATATCGAAAAGTATCAGTTTTTTTGAAAAAAACTCAGGAATACCTTTTTATGTATAATTAAATTTTACATCAAAAAACCCCAAAAAATCTCATTTTAATTAAAAACTTTAAAATTTATGAAAGAAAAACTGAGATCAAATTTATATTTACAAACTTTTTGTTTGACCCTGTATATCTCGAAAAGTATCAGTTTTTTTGAAAAAACTCAGGAATATTTTTTTATGTAAAATTAAATTTTACAATAAAAAAGGTTAAAAAACCTTATTTTCATTAAAAACTTTAAAAGTTATGACAGAAAAACTAAGATCAAATTTATATTTACAAACTTTTTGTTTGACCCTATATATCTAGAAAAGTATTAGTTTTTTTGAAAAAACTCAAGAATACTTATTTATGTAAGATTAAATTCTACATCAAAAAACATCAAAAAATCTTATTTTAATTAAAAACGTTAAAAGTTATGACAGAAAAACTGAGATTAAATTTATATTTACAAACTTTTTGTTTGACCCTGTATATCTCGAAAAGTATCAGTTCTTTTGAAAAAACTCAGGAATACTTTTTTATGTAAAATTAAATTTTACAATAAAAAACGTTAAAAAACCTTATTTTAATTAAAAATTTTAAAAGTTATGACAGAAAAACTAAGATCAAATTTATATTTACAAACTTTTTGTTTGACCCTGTATATCTCGAAAAATATTAGTTTTCTTGAAAAAACATTAAAACACTTTTTTGTGTAATATTTAATTCTACATCAAAAAACATTAAAACATCTTATTTTATTTAAAAACATTAAAAGTTATGACAGAAAAACTGAGATAAAATTTATATTTACAAACTTTTTGTTTGACCCTGTATATCTCGAAAAGTATCAGTTTTTTTGAAAAAAACTCAGGAATACCTTTTTATGTATAATTAAATTTTACATCAAAAAACCCCAAAAAATCTCATTTTATTTAAAAACTTTAAAAGTTATGACAGAAAAACTAAGATCAAATTTATATTTACAAACTTTTTGTTTGACCCTGTATATCTCGAAAAGTATCAGTTCTTTTGAAAAAACTCAGGAATACTTTTTTATGTAAAATTAAATTTTACAATAAAAAAGGTTAAAAAACCTTATTTTCATTAAAAACTTTAAAAGTTATGACAGAAAAACTAAGATCAAATTTATATTTACAAACTTTTTGTTTGACCCTGTATATCTGAAAAAGTATTAGTTTTTTTAAAAAAACTCAAGAATACTTTTTTATGTAAAATTAAATTTTACATCAAAAAACCCCAAAAAATCTCATTTTAAATAAAAACTTTAAAAGTTATGATAGAAAAACTAAGGTCAAATTTATATTTACAAACTTTTTGTTTGACCCTATATATCTAGAAAAGTATTAGTTTTTTTGAAAAAACTCAAGAATACTTATTTATGTAAGATTAAATTCTACATCAAAAAACATCAAAAAATCTTATTTTAATTAAAAACGTTAAAAGTTATGACAGAAAAACTGAGATTAAATTTATATTTACAAACTTTTTGTTTGACCCTGTATATCTCGAAAAGTATCAGTTCTTTTGAAAAAACTCAGGAATACTTTTTTATGTAAAATTAAATTTTACAATAAAAAACGTTAAAAAACCTTATTTTAATTAAAAATTTTAAAAGTTATGACAGAAAAACTAAGATCAAATTTATATTTACAAACTTTTTGTTTGACCCTGTATATCTCGAAAAATATTAGTTTTCTTGAAAAAACATTAAAACACTTTTTTGTGTAATATTTAATTCTACATCAAAAAACATTAAAACATCTTATTTTATTTAAAAACATTAAAAGTTATGACAGAAAAACTGAGATAAAATTTATATTTACAAACTTTTTGTTTGACCCTGTATATCTCGAAAAGTATCAGTTTTTTTGAAAAAAACTCAGGAATACCTTTTTATGTATAATTAAATTTTACATCAAAAAACCCCAAAAAATCTCATTTTATTTAAAAACTTTAAAAGTTATGACAGAAAAACTAAGATCAAATTTATATTTACAAACTTTTTGTTTGACCCTGTATATCTCGAAAAGTATCAGTTCTTTTGAAAAAACTCAGGAATACTTTTTTATGTAAAATTAAATTTTACAATAAAAAAGGTTAAAAAACCTTATTTTCATTAAAAACTTTAAAAGTTATGACAGAAAAACTAAGATCAAATTTATATTTACAAACTTTTTGTTTGACCCTGTATATCTGAAAAAGTATTAGTTTTTTTAAAAAAACTCAAGAATACTTTTTTATGTAAAATTAAATTTTACATCAAAAAACCCCAAAAAATCTCATTTTAAATAAAAACTTTAAAAGTTATGATAGAAAAACTAAGGTCAAATTTATATTTACAAACTTTTTGTTTGACCCTATATATCTAGAAAAGTATTAGTTTTTTTGAAAAAACTCAAGAATACTTATTTATGTAAGATTAAATTCTACATCAAAAAACATCAAAAAATCTTATTTTAATTAAAAACGTTAAAAGTTATGACAGAAAAACTGAGATTAAATTTATATTTACAAACTTTTTGTTTGACCCTGTATATCTCGAAAAGTATCAGTTCTTTTGAAAAAACTCAGGAATACTTTTTTATGTAAAATTAAATTTTACAATAAAAAACGTTAAAAAACCTTATTTTAATTAAAAATTTTAAAAGTTATGACAGAAAAACTAAGATCAAATTTATATTTACAAACTTTTTGGTTGATCCTATATATCTCGAAAAATATTAGTTTTCTTGAAAAAACATTAAAACACTTTTTTGTGTAATATTTAATTCTACATCAAAAAACATCAAAACATCTTATTTTATTTAAAAACGTTAAAAGTTATGACAGAAAAACTGAGATAAAATTTATATTTACAAACTTTTTGTTTGACCCTGTATATCTCGAAAAGTATCAGTTTTTTTGAAAAAAACTCAAAAATACCTTTTTATGTATAATTAAATTTTACATCAAAAAACCCCAAAAAATCTCATTTTAATTAAAAACTTTAAAATTTATGAAAGAAAAACTGAGATCAAATTTATATTTACAAACTTTTTGTTTGACCCTGTATATCTCGAAAAGTATTAGTTTTTTTGAAAAAACTCAGGAATATTTTTTTATGTAAAATTAAATTTTACAATAAAAAAGGTTAAAAAACCTTATTTTCATTAAAAACTTTAAAAGTTATGACAGAAAAACTAAGATCAAATTTATATTTACAAACTTTTTGTTTGAACCTATATATCTCGAAAAGTATCAGTTTTTGGAAAAAACTCAAGAATAATTTTTTATGTAGAATTAAATTTTACATCAAAAAAACCAAAAAAATCTCATTTTGTTTAAAAACTTTAAAAGTTATGACAGAAAAACTAAGATCAAATTTATATTTACAAACTTTTTGTTTGACCCTATATATCTCGAAAAGTATTAGTTTTTTTGAAAAAACTTAAGAATACTTTTTTGTGTAACATTAAATTCTACATTAAAGAACACCAAAAAATCGTATTTTATTTAAAAACGTTAAAAGTTATGACAGAATAACTAAGATTAAATTTATATTTACAAACTTTTTGTTTGACCCTGTATATCTGAAAAAGTATTAGTTTTTTTAAAAAAACTCAAGAATACTTTTTTATGTAAAATTAAATTTTACATCAAAAAACCCCAAAAAATCTTATTTTAATTAAAAACTTTAAAAGTTATGACAGAAAAACTGACATCAAATTTATATTTACAAACTTTTTGTTTGACCCTGTATATCTCAAAAAGTATCAGTTTTTTTAAAAAAACTCAAAAATACTTTTTTATGTAAAATTAAATTTTACAATAAAAAAGGTTAAAAAACCTTATTTTCATTAAAAACTTTAAAAGTTATGACATAAAAACTAAGATCAAATTTATATTTACAAACTTTTTGTTTGACCCTATATATCTCGAAAAGTATCAGTTTTTTTGAAAAAACTCAAGTATAATTTTTTATGTAGAATTAAATTTTACATCAAAAAAACCAAAAAAATCTCATTTTATTTAAAAACTTTAAAAGTTATGACAGAAACACTAAGATCAAATTTATATTTACAAACTTTTTGTTTGACCCTATATATCTCGAAAAGTATTGGTTTTTTTGAAAAAACTTAAGAATACTTTTTTGTGTAATATTAAATTCTACATTAAAGATCATCACAAAATCGTATTTTAATTAAAAACGTTAAAAGTTATGACAGAAAAACTAAGATTAAATTTATATTTACAAACTTTTTGTTTGACCCTGTATATCTGAAAAAGTATTAGTTTTTTTAAAAAAACTCAAGAATACTTTTTTATGTAAAATTAAATTTTACATCAAAAAACCCCAAAAAATCTCATTTTAAATAAAAACTTTAAAAGTTATGAAAGAAAAACTGAGGTCAAATTTATATTTACAAACTTTTTGTTTGACCCTATATATCTAGAAAAGTATTAGTTTTTTTGAAAAAACTCAAGAATACTTATTTATGTAAGATTAAATTCTACATCAAAAAACATCAAAAAATCTTATTTTAATTAAAAACGTTAAAAGTTAAACGTTAAAACTTTTTGTTTGACCCTGTATATCTCGAAAAGTATCAGTTCTTTTGAAAAAACTCTTGAATACTTTTTTATGTAAAATTAAATTTTACAATAAAAAACGTTAAAAAACCTTATTTTAATTAAAAATTTTAAAAGTTATGACAGAAAAACTAAGATCAAATTTATATTTACAAACTTTTTGTTTGACCCTATATATCTCGAAAAATATTAGTTTTCTTGAAAAAACATTAAAACACTTTTTTGTGTAATATTTAATTCTACATCAAAAAACATCAAAACATCTTATTTTATTTAAAAACATTAAAAGTTATGACAGAAAAACTGAGATTAAATTTATATTTACAAACTTTTTGTTTGACCCTGTATATATCGAAAAGTATCAGTTTTTTTGAAAAAAACTCAGGAATACCTTTTTATGTATAATTAAATTTTACATCAAAAAACCCCAAAAAATCTCATTTTAATTAAAAACTTTAAAATTTATGAAAGAAAAACTGAGATCAAATTTATATTTACAAACTTTTTGTTTGACCCTGTATATCTCGAAAAGTATCAGTTTTTTTGAAAAAACTCAAGAATATTTTTTTATGTAAAATTAAATTTTACAATAAAAAAGGTTAAAAAACCTTATTTTCATTAAAAACTTTAAAAGTTATGACAGAAAAACTAAGATCAAATTTATATTTACAAACTTTTTGTTTGACCCTATATATCTAGAAAAGTATTAGTTTTTTTGAAAAAACTCAAGAATACTTATTTATGTAAGATTAAATTCTACATCAAAAAACATCAAAAAATCTTATTTTAATTAAAAACGTTAAAAGTTATGACAGAAAAACTGAGATAAAATTTATATTTACAAACTTTTTGTTTGACCCTGTATATCTCGAAAAGTATCAGTTCTTTTGAAAAAACTCAGGAATACTTTTTTATGTAAAATTAAATTTTACAATAAAAAACGTTAAAAAACCTTATTTTTATTAAAAATTTTAAAAGTTATGACAGAAAAACTAAGATCAAATTTATATTTACAAACTTTTTGTTTGACCCTGTATATCTCGAAAAGTATCAGTTCTTTTGAAAAAACTCAGGAATATTTTTTTATGTAAAATTAAATTTTACAATAAAAAACGTTAAAAAACCTTATTTTCATTAAAAACTTTAAAAGTTATGACAGAAAAACTAAGATCAAATTTATATTTACAAACTTTTTGTTTGAACCTATATATCTCGAAAAGTATCAGTTTTTGGAAAAAACTCAAGAATAATTTTTTATGTAGAATTAAATTTTACATCAAAAAAACCAAAAAAATCTCATTTTGTTTAAAAACTTTAAAAGTTATGACAGAAAAACTAAGATCAAATTTATATTTACAAACTTTTTGTTTGACCCTATATATCTCGAAAAGTATTAGTTTTTTTGAAAAAACTTAAGAATACTTTTTTGTGTAATATTAAATTCTACATTAAAGAACACCAAAAAATCGTATTTTATTTAAAAACGTTAAAAGTTATGACAGAATAACTAAGATTAAATTTATATTTACAAACTTTTTGTTTGACCCTGTATATCTGAAAAAGTATTAGTTTTTTTAAAAAAACTCAAGAATACTTTTTTATGTAAAATTAAATTTTACATCAAAAAACCCCAAAAAATCTTATTTTAATTAAAAACTTTAAAAGTTATGACAGAAAAACTGAGATCAAATTTATATTTACAAACTTTTTGTTTGACCCTGTATATCTCAAAAAGTATCAGTTTTTTTAAAAAAACTCAAAAATACTTTTTTATGTAAAATTAAATTTTACAATAAAAAAGGTTAAAAAACCTTATTTTCATTAAAAACTTTAAAAGTTATGACATAAAAACTAAGATCAAATTTATATTTACAAACTTTTTGTTTGACCCTATATATCTCGAAAAGTATCAGTTTTTTTGAAAAAACTCAAGTATAATTTTTTATGTAGAATTAAATTTTACATCAAAAAAACCAAAAAAATCTCATTTTATTTAAAAACTTTAAAAGTTATGACAGAAAAACTAAGATCAAATTTATATTTACAAACTTTTTGTTTGACCCTATATATCTCGAAAAGTATTGGTTTTTTTTGGAAAAACTTAAGAATACTTTTTTGTGTAATATTAAATTCTACATTAAAGAACATCACAAAATCGTATTTTAATTAAAAACGTTAAAAGTTATGACAGAAAAACTAAGATTAAATTTATATTTACAAACTTTTTGTTTGACCCTGTATATCTGAAAAAGTATTAGTTTTTTTAAAAAAACTCAAGAATACTTTTTTATGTAAAATTAAATTTTACATCAAAAAACCCCAAAAAATCTCATTTTAAATAAAAACTTTAAAAGTTATGAAAGAAAAACTGAGGTCAAATTTATATTTACAAACTTTTTGTTTGACCCTATATATCTAGAAAAGTATTAGTTTTTTTGAAAAAACTCAAGAATATTTATTTATGTAAGATTAAATTCTACATCAAAAAACATCAAAAAATCTTATTTTAATTAAAAACGTTAAAAGTTATGACAGAAAAACTAAGATTAAATTTATATTTACAAACTTTTTGTTTGACCCTGTATATCTCAAAAAGTATCAGTTCTTTTGAAAAAACTCTTGAATACTTTTTTATGTAAAATTAAATTTTACAATAAAAAACGTTAAAAAACCTTATTTTAATTAAAAATTTTAAAAGTTATGACAGAAAAACTAAGATCAAATTTATATTTACAAACTTTTTGTTTGACCCTATATATCTCGAAAAATATTAGTTTTCTTGAAAAAACATTAAAACACTTTTTTGTGTAATATTTAATTCTACATCAAAAAACATCAAAACATCTTATTTTATTTAAAAACATTAAAAGTTATGACAGAAAAACTGAGATAAAATTTATATTTACAAACTTTTTGTTTGACCCTGTATATCTCGAAAAGTATCAGTTTTTTTGAAAAAAACTCAGGAATACCTTTTTATGTATAATTAAATTTTACATCAAAAAACCCCAAAAAATCTCATTTTAATTAAAAACTTTAAAATTTATGAAAGAAAAACTGAGATCAAATTTATATTTACAAACTTTTTGTTTGACCCTGTATATCTCGAAAAGTATCAGTTTTTTTGAAAAAACTCAGGAATATTTTTTTATGTAAAATTAAATTTTACAATAAAAAAGGTTAAAAAACCTTATTTTCATTAAAAACTTTAAAAGTTATGACAGAAAAACTAAGATCAAATTTATATTTACAAACTTTTTGTTTGACCCTATATATCTCGAAAAGTATTAGTTTTTTTAAAAAAACTTAGACATCCTTTTTTGTGCAATAATAAATTTTACATCAAAACATCTTATTTTATTTAAAAACGTTAAAAGTTATGACGGAAAAACTGAGATTAAATTTATATTTACAAACTTTTTGTTTGACCCTGTATATATCGAAAAGTATCAGTTTTTTTGGAAAAACTCAAGAATAATTTTTTATGTAAAATTAAATTTTACATCAAAAAACCCCAAAAAATCTTATTTTAATTAAAAACATTAAAAGTTATGACAGAAAAACTGAGATTAAATTTATAGTTGCAATCTTTTTGTTTGACCCTGTATATCTCGAAAAGTATCAGTTCTTTTGAAAAAACTCAAGAATACTTATTTATGTAAAATTAAATTTTACATCAAAAAATGTTAAAAAACCTCTTCGTAATTGAAAACTTTAAAAGATATGACAGAAAAACTAAGATCAAATTTATATTTACAAACTTTTTGTTTGACCCTGTATATCTCGAAAAGTATCAGTTTTTTGAAAAAACACAAGAATAATTTTTTATGTAGAATTAAATTTTACATCAAAAAACCCCAAAAAATCTCATTTTAATTAAAAACTTTAAAATTTATGAAAGAAAAACTGAGATCAAATTTATATTTACAAACTTTTTGTTTGACCCTGTATATCTCGAAAAGTATCAGTTTTTTTGAAAAAACTTAGAAATATTTTTTTATGTAAAATTAAATTTTACAATAAAAAAGGTTAAAAAACCTTATTTTCATTAAAAACTTTAAAAGTTATGACAGAAAAACTAAGATCAAATTTATATTTACAAACTTTTTGTTTGACCCTATATATCTCGAAAAGTATTAGTTTTTTTAAAAAAACTTAGACATCCTTTTTTGTGCAATAATAAATTTTACATCAAAACATCTTATTTTAATTAAAAACGTTAAAAATTATGACGGAAAAACTGAGATTAAATTTATATTTACAATCTTTTTGTTTGACCCTGTATATATCGAAAAGTATCAGTTTTTTTGGAAAAACTCAAGAATAATTTTTTATGTAAAATTAAATTTTACATCAAAAAACCCCAAAAAATCTTATTTTAATTAAAAACATTAAAAGTTATGACAGAAAAACTGAGATTAAATTTATAGTTGAAATCTTTTTGTTTGACCCTGTATATCTCGAAAAGTATCAGTTCTTTTGAAAAAACTCAGGAATACTTATTTATGTAAAATTAAATTTTACATCAAAAAATGTTAAAAAACCTCTTCGTAATTGAAAACTTTAAAAGATATGACAGAAAAACTAAGATCAAATTTATATTTACAAACTTTTTGTTTGACCCTATATATCTCGAAAAGTATTGGTTTTTTTGAAAAAACTTAAGAATACTTTTTTGTGTAATATTAAATTCTACATTAAAGAACATCACAAAATCGTATTTTAATTAAAAACGTTAAAAGTTATGACAGAAAAACTAAGATTAAATTTATATTTACAAACTTTTTGTTTGACCCTGTATATCTGAAAAAGTATTAGTTTTTTTAAAAAAACTCAAGAATACTTTTTTATGTAAAATTAAATTTTACATCAAAAAACCCCAAAAAATCTTATTTTAAGTAAAAACTTTAAAAGTTATGAAAGAAAAACTGAGGTCAAATTTATATTTACAAACTTTTTGTTTGACCCTATATATCTAGAAAAGTATTAGTTTTTTTGAAAAAACTCAAGAATACTTATTTATGTAAGATTAAATTCTACATCAAAAAACATCAAAAAATCTTATTTTAATTAAAAACGTTAAAAGTTATGACAGAAAAACTAAGATTAAATTTATATTTACAAACTTTTTGTTTGACCCTGTATATCCCGAAAAGTATCAGTTCTTTTGAAAAAACTCTTGAATACTTTTTTATGTAAAATTAAATTTTACAATAAAAAACGTTAAAAAACCTTATTTTAATTAAAAATTTTAAAAGTTATGACAGAAAAACTAAGATCAAATTTATATTTACAAACTTTTTGTTTGACCCTATATATCTCGAAAAATATTAGTTTTCTTGAAAAAACATTAAAACACTTTTTTGTGTAATATTTAATTCTACATCAAAAAACATCAAAACATCTTATTTTATTTAAAAACATTAAAAGTTATGACAGAAAAACTGAGATAAAATTTATATTTACAAACTTTTTGTTTGACCCTGTATATCTCGAAAAGTATCAGTTTTTTTGAAAAAAACTCAAGAATACCTTTTTATGTATAATTAAATTTTACATCAAAAAACCCCAAAAAATATCTCATTTTAATTAAAAACTTTAAAAGTTATGAAAGAAAAACTGAGATCAAATTTATATTTACAAACTTTTTGTTTGACCCTGTATATCTCAAAAAGTATCAGTTTTTTTAAAAAAACTCAGAAATACTTTTTTATGTAAAATTAAATTTTACAATAAAAAAGGTTAAAAAACCTTATTTTCATTAAAAACTTTAAAAGTTATGACAGAAAAACTAAGATCAAATTTATATTTACAAACTTTTTGTTTGACCCTATATATCTCGAAACGTATCAGTTTTTTTGAAAAAACTCGAGAATAATTTTTTATGTAGAATTAAATTTTACATCAAAAAAACCAAAAAATTCTCATTTTATTTAAAAACTTTAAAAGTTATGACAGAAAAACTAAGATCAAATTTATATTTACAAACTTTTTGTTTGACCCTGTATATCTCGAAAAGTATCAGTTCTTTTGAAAAAACTCAGGAATACTTTTTTATGTAAAATTAAATTTTACAATAAAAAAGGTTAAAAAACCTTATTTTCATTAAAAACTTTAAAAGTTATGACAGAAAAACTAAGATCAAATTTATATTTACAAACTTTTTGTTTGACCCTGTATATCTGAAAAAGTATTAGTTTTTTTAAAAAAACTCAAGAATACTTTTTTATGTAAAATTAAATTTTACATCAAAAAACCCCAAAAAATCTCATTTTAAATAAAAACTTTAAAAGTTATGATAGAAAAACTAAGGTCAAATTTATATTTACAAACTTTTTGTTTGACCCTATATATCTAGAAAAGTATTAGTTTTTTTGAAAAAACTCAAGAATACTTATTTATGTAAGATTAAATTCTACATCAAAAAACATCAAAAAATCTTATTTTAATTAAAAACGTTAAAAGTTATGACAGAAAAACTGAGATTAAATTTATATTTACAAACTTTTTGTTTGACCCTGTATATCTCGAAAAGTATCAGTTCTTTTGAAAAAACTCAGGAATACTTTTTTATGTAAAATTAAATTTTACAATAAAAAACGTTAAAAAACCTTATTTTAATTAAAAATTTTAAAAGTTATGACAGAAAAACTAAGATCAAATTTATATTTACAAACTTTTTGGTTGATCCTATATATCTCGAAAAATATTAGTTTTCTTGAAAAAACATTAAAACACTTTTTTGTGTAATATTTAATTCTACATCAAAAAACATCAAAACATCTTATTTTATTTAAAAACGTTAAAAGTTATGACAGAAAAACTGAGATAAAATTTATAATTACAAACTTTTTGTTTGACCCTGTATATCTCGAAAAGTATCAGTTTTTTTGAAAAAAACTCAAAAATACCTTTTTATGTATAATTAAATTTTACATCAAAAAACCCCAAAAAATCTCATTTTAATTAAAAACTTTAAAATTTATGAAAGAAAAACTGAGATCAAATTTATATTTACAAACTTTTTGTTTGACCCTGTATATCTCGAAAAGTATTAGTTTTTTTAAAAAAACTCAGGAATATTTTTTTATGTAAAATTAAATTTTACAATAAAAAAGGTTAAAAAACCTTATTTTCATTAAAAACTTTAAAAGTTATGACAGAAAAACTAAGATCAAATTTATATTTACAAACTTTTTGTTTGAACCTATATATCTCGAAAAGTATCAGTTTTTGGAAAAAACTCAAGAATAATTTTTTATGTAGAATTAAATTTTACATCAAAAAAACCAAAAAAATCTCATTTTGTTTAAAAACTTTAAAAGTTATGACAGAAAAACTAAGATCAAATTTATATTTACAAACTTTTTGTTTGACCCTATATATCTCGAAAAGTATTAGTTTTTTTGAAAAAACTTAAGAATACTTTTTTGTGTAATATTAAATTCTACATTAAAGAACACCAAAAAATCGTATTTTATTTAAAAACGTTAAAAGTTATGACAGAATAACTAAGATTAAATTTATATTTACAAACTTTTTGTTTGACCCTGTATATCTGAAAAAGTATTAGTTTTTTTAAAAAAACTCAAGAATACTTTTTTATGTAAAATTAAATTTTACATCAAAAAACCCCAAAAAATCTTATTTTAATTAAAAACTTTAAAAGTTATGACAGAAAAACTGAGATCAAATTTATATTTACAAACTTTTTGTTTGACCCTGTATATCTCAAAAAGTATCAGTTTTTTTAAAAAAACTCAAAAATACTTTTTTATGTAAAATTAAATTTTACAATAAAAAAGGTTAAAAAACCTTATTTTCATTAAAAACTTTAAAAGTTATGACATAAAAACTAAGATCAAATTTATATTTACAAACTTTTTGTTTGACCCTATATATCTCGAAAAGTATCAGTTTTTTTGAAAAAACTCAAGTATAATTTTTTATGTAGAATTAAATTTTACATCAAAAAAACCAAAAAAATCTCATTTTATTTAAAAACTTTAAAAGTTATGACAGAAACACTAAGATCAAATTTATATTTACAAACTTTTTGTTTGACCCTATATATCTCGAAAAGTATTGGTTTTTTTGAAAAAACTTAAGAATACTTTTTTGTGTAATATGAAATTCTACATTAAAGAACATCACAAAATCGTATTTTAATTAAAAACGTTAAAAGTTATGACAGAAAAACTAAGATTAAATTTATATTTACAAACTTTTTGTTTGACCCTGTATATCTGAAAAAGTATTAGTTTTTTTAAAAAAACTCAAGAATACTTTTTTATGTAAAATTAAATTTTACATCAAAAAACCCCAAAAAATCTCATTTTAAATAAAAACTTTAAAAGTTATGAAAGAAAACCTGAGGTCAAATTTATATTTACAAACTTTTTGTTTGACCCTATATATCTAGAAAAGTATTAGTTTTTTTGAAAAAACTCAAGAATACTTATTTATGTAAGATTAAATTCTACATCAAAAAACATCAAAAAATCTTATTTTAATTAAAAACGTTAAAAGTTAAACGTTAAAACTTTTTGTTTGACCCTGTATATCTCGAAAAGTATCAGTTCTTTTGAAAAAACTCTTGAATACTTTTTTATGTAAAATTAAATTTTACAATAAAAAACGTTAAAAAACCTTATTTTAATTAAAAATTTTAAAAGTTATGACAGAAAAACTAAGATCAAATTTATATTTACAAACTTTTTGTTTGACCCTATATATCTCGAAAAATATTAGTTTTCTTGAAAAAACATTAAAACACTTTTTTGTGTAATATTTAATTCTACATCAAAAAACATCAAAACATCTTATTTTATTTAAAAACATTAAAAGTTATGACAGAAAAACTGAGATTAAATTTATATTTACAAACTTTTTGTTTGACCCTGTATATATCGAAAAGTATCAGTTTTTTTGAAAAAAACTCAGGAATACCTTTTTATGTATAATTAAATTTTACATCAAAAAACCCCAAAAAATCTCATTTTAATTAAAAACTTTAAAATTTATGAAAGAAAAACTGAGATCAAATTTATATTTACAAACTTTTTGTTTGACCCTGTATATCTCGAAAAGTATCAGTTTTTTTGAAAAAACTCAGGAATATTTTTTTATGTAAAATTAAATTTTACAATAAAAAAGGTTAAAAAACCTTATTTTCATTAAAAACTTTAAAAGTTATGACAGAAAAACTAAGATCAAATTTATATTTACAAACTTTTTGTTTGACCCTATATATCTAGAAAAGTATTAGTTTTTTTGAAAAAACTCAAGAATACTTATTTATGTAAGATTAAATTCTACATCAAAAAACATCAAAAAATCTTATTTTAATTAAAAACGTTAAAAGTTATGACAGAAAAACTGAGATTAAATTTATATTTACAAACTTTTTGTTTGACCCTGTATATCTCGAAAAGTATCAGTTCTTTTGAAAAAACTCAGGAATACTTTTTTATGTAAAATTAAATTTTACAATAAAAAACGTTAAAAAACCTTATTTTAATTAAAAATTTTAAAAGTTATGACAGAAAAACTAAGATCAAATTTATATTTACAAACTTTTTGTTTGACCCTGTATATCTCGAAAAATATTAGTTTTCTTGAAAAAACATTAAAACACTTTTTTGTGTAATATTTAATTCTACATCAAAAAACATTAAAACATCTTATTTTATTTAAAAACATTAAAAGTTATGACAGAAAAACTGAGATAAAATTTATATTTACAAACTTTTTGTTTGACCCTGTATATCTCGAAAAGTATCAGTTTTTTTGAAAAAAACTCAGGAATACCTTTTTATGTATAATTAAATTTTACATCAAAAAACCCCAAAAAATCTCATTTTATTTAAAAACTTTAAAAGTTATGACAGAAAAACTAAGATCAAATTTATATTTACAAACTTTTTGTTTGACCCTGTATATCTCGAAAAGTATCAGTTCTTTTGAAAAAACTCAGGAATACTTTTTTATGTAAAATTAAATTTTACAATAAAAAAGGTTAAAAAACCTTATTTTCATTAAAAACTTTAAAAGTTATGACAGAAAAACTAAGATCAAATTTATATTTACAAACTTTTTGTTTGACCCTGTATATCTGAAAAAGTATTAGTTTTTTTAAAAAAACTCAAGAATACTTTTTTATGTAAAATTAAATTTTACATCAAAAAACCCCAAAAAATCTCATTTTAAATAAAAACTTTAAAAGTTATGATAGAAAAACTAAGGTCAAATTTATATTTACAAACTTTTTGTTTGACCCTATATATCTAGAAAAGTATTAGTTTTTTTGAAAAAACTCAAGAATACTTATTTATGTAAGATTAAATTCTACATCAAAAAACATCAAAAAATCTTATTTTAATTAAAAACGTTAAAAGTTATGACAGAAAAACTGAGATTAAATTTATATTTACAAACTTTTTGTTTGACCCTGTATATCTCGAAAAGTATCAGTTCTTTTGAAAAAACTCAGGAATACTTTTTTATGTAAAATTAAATTTTACAATAAAAAACGTTAAAAAACCTTATTTTAATTAAAAATTTTAAAAGTTATGACAGAAAAACTAAGATCAAATTTATATTTACAAACTTTTTGTTTGACCCTGTATATCTCGAAAAATATTAGTTTTCTTGAAAAAACATTAAAACACTTTTTTGTGTAATATTTAATTCTACATCAAAAAACATTAAAACATCTTATTTTATTTAAAAACATTAAAAGTTATGACAGAAAAACTGAGATAAAATTTATATTTACAAACTTTTTGTTTGACCCTGTATATCTCGAAAAGTATCAGTTTTTTTGAAAAAAACTCAGGAATACCTTTTTATGTATAATTAAATTTTACATCAAAAAACCCCAAAAAATCTCATTTTATTTAAAAACTTTAAAAGTTATGACAGAAAAACTAAGATCAAATTTATATTTACAAACTTTTTGTTTGACCCTGTATATCTCGAAAAGTATCAGTTCTTTTGAAAAAACTCAGGAATACTTTTTTATGTAAAATTAAATTTTACAATAAAAAAGGTTAAAAAACCTTATTTTCATTAAAAACTTTAAAAGTTATGACAGAAAAACTAAGATCAAATTTATATTTACAAACTTTTTGTTTGACCCTGTATATCTGAAAAAGTATTAGTTTTTTTAAAAAAACTCAAGAATACTTTTTTATGTAAAATTAAATTTTACATCAAAAAACCCCAAAAAATCTCATTTTAAATAAAAACTTTAAAAGTTATGATAGAAAAACTAAGGTCAAATTTATATTTACAAACTTTTTGTTTGACCCTATATATCTAGAAAAGTATTAGTTTTTTTGAAAAAACTCAAGAATACTTATTTATGTAAGATTAAATTCTACATCAAAAAACATCAAAAAATCTTATTTTAATTAAAAACGTTAAAAGTTATGACAGAAAAACTGAGATTAAATTTATATTTACAAACTTTTTGTTTGACCCTGTATATCTCGAAAAGTATCAGTTCTTTTGAAAAAACTCAGGAATACTTTTTTATGTAAAATTAAATTTTACAATAAAAAACGTTAAAAAACCTTATTTTAATTAAAAATTTTAAAAGTTATGACAGAAAAACTAAGATCAAATTTATATTTACAAACTTTTTGGTTGATCCTATATATCTCGAAAAATATTAGTTTTCTTGAAAAAACATTAAAACACTTTTTTGTGTAATATTTAATTCTACATCAAAAAACATCAAAACATCTTATTTTATTTAAAAACGTTAAAAGTTATGACAGAAAAACTGAGATAAAATTTATATTTACAAACTTTTTGTTTGACCCTGTATATCTCGAAAAGTATCAGTTTTTTTGAAAAAAACTCAAAAATACCTTTTTATGTATAATTAAATTTTACATCAAAAAACCCCAAAAAATCTCATTTTAATTAAAAACTTTAAAATTTATGAAAGAAAAACTGAGATCAAATTTATATTTACAAACTTTTTGTTTGACCCTGTATATCTCGAAAAGTATTAGTTTTTTTGAAAAAACTCAGGAATATTTTTTTATGTAAAATTAAATTTTACAATAAAAAAGGTTAAAAAACCTTATTTTCATTAAAAACTTTAAAAGTTATGACAGAAAAACTAAGATCAAATTTATATTTACAAACTTTTTGTTTGAACCTATATATCTCGAAAAGTATCAGTTTTTTTGAAAAAACTCAAGTATAATTTTTTATGTAGAATTAAATTTTACATCAAAAAAACCAAAAAAATCTCATTTTATTTAAAAACTTTAAAAGTTATGACAGAAACACTAAGATCAAATTTATATTTACAAACTTTTTGTTTGACCCTATATATCTCGAAAAGTATTGGTTTTTTTGAAAAAACTTAAGAATACTTTTTTATGTAAAATTAAATTTTACATCAAAAAACCCCAAAAAATCTTATTTTAATTAAAAACTTTAAAAGTTATGACAGAAAAACTGACATCAAATTTATATTTACAAACTTTTTGTTTGACCCTGTATATCTCAAAAAGTATCAGTTTTTTTAAAAAAACTCAAAAATACTTTTTTATGTAAAATTAAATTTTACAATAAAAAAGGTTAAAAAACCTTATTTTCATTAAAAACTTTAAAAGTTATGACATAAAAACTAAGATCAAATTTATATTTACAAACTTTTTGTTTGACCCTATATATCTCGAAAAGTATCAGTTTTTTTGAAAAAACTCAAGTATAATTTTTTATGTAGAATTAAATTTTACATCAAAAAAACCAAAAAAATCTCATTTTATTTAAAAACTTTAAAAGTTATGACAGAAACACTAAGATCAAATTTATATTTACAAACTTTTTGTTTGACCCTATATATCTCGAAAAGTATTGGTTTTTTTGAAAAAACTTAAGAATACTTTTTTGTGTAATATTAAATTCTACATTAAAGAACATCACAAAATCGTATTTTAATTAAAAACGTTAAAAGTTATGACAGAAAAACTAAGATTAAATTTATATTTACAAACTTTTTGTTTGACCCTGTATATCTGAAAAAGTATTAGTTTTTTTAAAAAAACTCAAGAATACTTTTTTATGTAAAATTAAATTTTACATCAAAAAAACCCAAAAAATCTCATTTTAAATAAAAACTTTAAAAGTTATGAAAGAAAAACTGAGGTCAAATTTATATTTACAAACTTTTTGTTTGACCCCATATATCTAGAAAAGTATTAGTTTTTTTGAAAAAACTCAAGAATACTTATTTATGTAAGATTAAATTCTACATCAAAAAACATCAAAAAATCTTATTTTAATTAAAAACGTTAAAAGTTAAACGTTAAAACTTTTTGTTTGACCCTGTATATCTCGAAAAGTATCAGTTCTTTTGAAAAAACTCTTGAATACTTTTTTATGTAAAATTAAATTTTACAATAAAAAACGTTAAAAAACCTTATTTTAATTAAAAATTTTAAAAGTTATGACAGAAAAACTAAGATCAAATTTATATTTACAAACTTTTTGTTTGACCCTATATATCTCGAAAAATATTAGTTTTCTTGAAAAAACATTAAAACACTTTTTTGTGTAATATTTAATTCTACATCAAAAAACATCAAAACATCTTATTTTATTTAAAAACATTAAAAGTTATGACAGAAAAACTGAGATTAAATTTATATTTACAAACTTTTTGTTTGACCCTGTATATATCGAAAAGTATCAGTTTTTTTGAAAAAAACTCAGGAATACCTTTTTATGTATAATTAAATTTTACATCAAAAAACCCCAAAAAATCTCATTTTAATTAAAAACTTTAAAATTTATGAAAGAAAAACTGAGATCAAATTTATATTTACAAACTTTTTGTTTGACCCTGTATATCTCGAAAAGTATCAGTTTTTTTGAAAAAACTCAAGAATATTTTTTTATGTAAAATTAAATTTTACAATAAAAAAGGTTAAAAAACCTTATTTTCATTAAAAACTTTAAAAGTTATGACAGAAAAACTAAGATCAAATTTATATTTACAAACTTTTTGTTTGACCCTATATATCTAGAAAAGTATTAGTTTTTTTGAAAAAACTCAAGAATACTTATTTATGTAAGATTAAATTCTACATCAAAAAACATCAAAAAATCTTATTTTAATTAAAAACGTTAAAAGTTATGACAGAAAAACTGAGATAAAATTTATATTTACAAACTTTTTGTTTGACCCTGTATATCTCGAAAAGTATCAGTTCTTTTGAAAAAACTCAGGAATACTTTTTTATGTAAAATTAAATTTTACAATAAAAAACGTTAAAAAACCTTATTTTTATTAAAAATTTTAAAAGTTATGACAGAAAAACTAAGATCAAATTTATATTTACAAACTTTTTGTTTGACCCTGTATATCTCGAAAAGTATCAGTTCTTTTGAAAAAACTCAGGAATATTTTTTTATGTAAAATTAAATTTTACAATAAAAAACGTTAAAAAACCTTATTTTCATTAAAAACTTTAAAAGTTATGACAGAAAAACTAAGATCAAATTTATATTTACAAACTTTTTGTTTGAACCTATATATCTCGAAAAGTATCAGTTTTTGGAAAAAACTCAAGAATAATTTTTTATGTAGAATTAAATTTTACATCAAAAAAACCAAAAAAATCTCATTTTGTTTAAAAACTTTAAAAGTTATGACAGAAAAACTAAGATCAAATTTATATTTACAAACTTTTTGTTTGACCCTATATATCTCGAAAAGTATTAGTTTTTTTGAAAAAACTTAAGAATACTTTTTTGTGTAATATTAAATTCTACATTAAAGAACACCAAAAAATCGTATTTTATTTAAAAACGTTAAAAGTTATGACAGAATAACTAAGATTAAATTTATATTTACAAACTTTTTGTTTGACCCTGTATATCTGAAAAAGTATTAGTTTTTTTAAAAAAACTCAAGAATACTTTTTTATGTAAAATTAAATTTTACATCAAAAAACCCCAAAAAATCTTATTTTAATTAAAAACTTTAAAAGTTATGACAGAAAAACTGAGATCAAATTTATATTTACAAACTTTTTGTTTGACCCTGTATATCTCAAAAAGTATCAGTTTTTTTAAAAAAACTCAAAAATACTTTTTTATGTAAAATTAAATTTTACAATAAAAAAGGTTAAAAAACCTTATTTTCATTAAAAACTTTAAAAGTTATGACATAAAAACTAAGATCAAATTTATATTTACAAACTTTTTGTTTGACCCTATATATCTCGAAAAGTATCAGTTTTTTTGAAAAAACTCAAGTATAATTTTTTATGTAGAATTAAATTTTACATCAAAAAAACCAAAAAAATCTCATTTTATTTAAAAACTTTAAAAGTTATGACAGAAAAACTAAGATCAAATTTATATTTACAAACTTTTTGTTTGACCCTATATATCTCGAAAAGTATTGGTTTTTTTTGGAAAAACTTAAGAATACTTTTTTGTGTAATATTAAATTCTACATTAAAGAACATCACAAAATCGTATTTTAATTAAAAACGTTAAAAGTTATGACAGAAAAACTAAGATTAAATTTATATTTACAAACTTTTTGTTTGACCCTGTATATCTGAAAAAGTATTAGTTTTTTTAAAAAAACTCAAGAATACTTTTTTATGTAAAATTAAATTTTACATCAAAAAACCCCAAAAAATCTCATTTTAAATAAAAACTTTAAAAGTTATGAAAGAAAAACTGAGGTCAAATTTATATTTACAAACTTTTTGTTTGACCCTATATATCTAGAAAAGTATTAGTTTTTTTGAAAAAACTCAAGAATATTTATTTATGTAAGATTAAATTCTACATCAAAAAACATCAAAAAATCTTATTTTAATTAAAAACGTTAAAAGTTATGACAGAAAAACTAAGATTAAATTTATATTTACAAACTTTTTGTTTGACCCTGTATATCTCAAAAAGTATCAGTTCTTTTGAAAAAACTCTTGAATACTTTTTTATGTAAAATTAAATTTTACAATAAAAAACGTTAAAAAACCTTATTTTAATTAAAAATTTTAAAAGTTATGACAGAAAAACTAAGATCAAATTTATATTTACAAACTTTTTGTTTGACCCTATATATCTCGAAAAATATTAGTTTTCTTGAAAAAACATTAAAACACTTTTTTGTGTAATATTTAATTCTACATCAAAAAACATCAAAACATCTTATTTTATTTAAAAACATTAAAAGTTATGACAGAAAAACTGAGATAAAATTTATATTTACAAACTTTTTGTTTGACCCTGTATATCTCGAAAAGTATCAGTTTTTTTGAAAAAAACTCAGGAATACCTTTTTATGTATAATTAAATTTTACATCAAAAAACCCCAAAAAATCTCATTTTAATTAAAAACTTTAAAATTTATGAAAGAAAAACTGAGATCAAATTTATATTTACAAACTTTTTGTTTGACCCTGTATATCTCGAAAAGTATCAGTTTTTTTGAAAAAACTCAGGAATATTTTTTTATGTAAAATTAAATTTTACAATAAAAAAGGTTAAAAAACCTTATTTTCATTAAAAACTTTAAAAGTTATGACAGAAAAACTAAGATCAAATTTATATTTACAAACTTTTTGTTTGACCCTATATATCTCGAAAAGTATTAGTTTTTTTAAAAAAACTTAGACATCCTTTTTTGTGCAATAATAAATTTTACATCAAAACATCTTATTTTATTTAAAAACGTTAAAAGTTATGACGGAAAAACTGAGATTAAATTTATATTTACAAACTTTTTGTTTGACCCTGTATATATCGAAAAGTATCAGTTTTTTTGGAAAAACTCAAGAATAATTTTTTATGTAAAATTAAATTTTACATCAAAAAACCCCAAAAAATCTTATTTTAATTAAAAACATTAAAAGTTATGACAGAAAAACTGAGATTAAATTTATAGTTGCAATCTTTTTGTTTGACCCTGTATATCTCGAAAAGTATCAGTTCTTTTGAAAAAACTCAAGAATACTTATTTATGTAAAATTAAATTTTACATCAAAAAATGTTAAAAAACCTCTTCGTAATTGAAAACTTTAAAAGATATGACAGAAAAACTAAGATCAAATTTATATTTACAAACTTTTTGTTTGACCCTGTATATCTCGAAAAGTATCAGTTTTTTGAAAAAACACAAGAATAATTTTTTATGTAGAATTAAATTTTACATCAAAAAACCCCAAAAAATCTCATTTTAATTAAAAACTTTAAAATTTATGAAAGAAAAACTGAGATCAAATTTATATTTACAAACTTTTTGTTTGACCCTGTATATCTCGAAAAGTATCAGTTTTTTTGAAAAAACTTAGAAATATTTTTTTATGTAAAATTAAATTTTACAATAAAAAAGGTTAAAAAACCTTATTTTCATTAAAAACTTTAAAAGTTATGACAGAAAAACTAAGATCAAATTTATATTTACAAACTTTTTGTTTGACCCTATATATCTCGAAAAGTATTAGTTTTTTTAAAAAAACTTAGACATCCTTTTTTGTGCAATAATAAATTTTACATCAAAACATCTTATTTTAATTAAAAACGTTAAAAGTTATGACGGAAAAACTGAGATTAAATTTATATTTACAAACTTTTTGTTTGACCCTGTATATATCGAAAAGTATCAGTTTTTTTGGAAAAACTCAAGAATAATTTTTTATGTAAAATTTAATTTTACATCAAAAAACCCCAAAAAATCTTATTTTAATTAAAAACATTAAAAGTTATGACAGAAAAACTGAGATTAAATTTATAGTTGCAATCTTTTTGTTTGACCCTGTATATCTCGAAAAGTATCAGTTCTTTTGAAAAAAATCAAGAATACTTATTTATGTAAAATTAAATTTTACATCAAAAAATGTTAAAAAACCTCTTCGTAATTGAAAACTTTAAAAGATATGACAGAAAAACTAAGATCAAATTTATATTTACAAACTTTTTGTTTGACCCTGTATATCTCGAAAAGTATCAGTTTTTTGAAAAAACACAAAAATAATTTTTTATGTAGAATTAAATTTTACATCAAAAAACCCCAAAAAATCTCATTTTAATTAAAAACTTTAAAATTTATGAAAGAAAAACTGAGATCAAATTTATATTTACAAACTTTTTGTTTGACCCTGTATATCTCGAAAAGTATCAGTTTTTTTGAAAAAACTTAGGAATATTTTTTTATGTAAAATTAAATTTTACAATAAAAAAGGTTAAAAAACCTTATTTTCATTAAAAACTTTAAAAGTTATGACAGAAAAACTAAGATCAAATTTATATTTACAAACTTTTTGTTTGACCCTATATATCTCGAAAAGTATTAGTTTTTTTAAAAAAACTTAGACATCCTTTTTTGTGCAATAATAAATTTTACATCAAAACATCTTATTTTAATTAAAAACGTTAAAAATTATGACGGAAAAACTGAGATTAAATTTATATTTACAATCTTTTTGTTTGACCCTGTATATATCGAAAAGTACCAGTTTTTTTGGAAAAACTCAAGAATAATTTTTTATGTAAAATTAAATTTTACATCAAAAAACCCCAAAAAATCTTATTTTAATTAAAAACATTAAAAGTTATGACAGAAAAACTGAGATTAAATTTATAGTTGAAATCTTTTTGTTTGACCCTGTATATCTCGAAAAGTATCAGTTCTTTTGAAAAAACTCAGGAATACTTATTTATGTAAAATTAAATTTTACATCAAAAAATGTTAAAAAACCTCTTCGTAATTAAAAACTTTAAAAGATATGACAGAAAAACTAAGATCAAATTTATATTTACAAACTTTTTGTTTGACCCTGTATATCTCGAAAAGTATCAGTTTTTTGAAAAAACTCAAGAATAATTTTTTATGTAGAATTAAATTTTACATCAAAAAAAACAAAAAAATCTCATTTTATTTAAAAACTTTAAAAGTTATAACAGAAAAACTAAGATCAAATTTATATTTACAAACTTTTTGTTTGACCCTATATATCTCGAAAAGTATTAGTTTTTTTGAAAAAACTTAGGAATACTTTTTTGTGTAATATTAAATTCTACATTAAAGAGCATTAAAAAATCGTATTTTATTTAAAAACGTTAAAAGTTATGACAGAAAAACTAAGATTAAATTTATATTTACAAACTTTTTGTTTGACCCTGTATATCTGAAAAAGTATTAGTTTTTTTAAAAAAACTCAAGAATACTTTTTTATGTAAAATTAAATTTTACATCAAAAAACCCCAAAAAATCTTATTTTAATTTAAAAACTTTAAAAGTTATGACAGAAAAACTGAGATCAAATTTATATTTACAAACTTTTTGTTTGACCCTATATATCTCGAAAAGTATTAGTTTTCTTAAAAAAATTCAGGAATACTTTTTTGTGTAATATTAAATTCTACATCAAAAAAATCTTATTTTAATTAAAAACGTTAAAAGTTATGACAGAAAAACTGAGATTAAATTTATATTTACAAGCTATTTGTTTGACCCTTTATATCTCGAAAAGTATCAGTTCTTTTGAAAAAACTCAGGAATACTTATTTATGCAAAATTAAATTCTACATAAAAAACATCAAAAAATCTTATTTTAATTAAAAACGTTAAAAGGTATGACAGAAAAACTGAGATTAAATTTATATTTACAAACTTTTTGTTTGACCCTGTATATCTCGAAAAGTATCAGTTTTTTTGAAAAAACTCAAGAATACTTTTTAATGTAAAATTAAATTTTACAATGAAAAGCGTTAAAAAACCTTATTTTAATTAAAAACTTTAAAAGTTATGACAGAAAAACTAAGATCAAATTTATATTTACAAATTTTTTGTTTGACCGTGTATATCTCGAAAAATATCAGTTCTTTTGAAAAAACTCAAGAATAGTTATTTATGTAAAATTAAATTTTACATCAAAAAATGTTAAAACCCTCATTTTAATTAAAAACTTTAAAAGTTATGACAGAAAAACTAAGATCAAATTTATATTTACAAACTTTTTGTTTGACCCTATATATCTCTAAAAGTATTAGTTTTTTTGAAAAAATTCAGGAATACTTTTTTGTGTAATATTAAATTCTACATCAAAAAATCTTATTTTAATTAAAAACGTTAAAAGTTATGACAGAAAAACTGAGATTAAATTTATATTTACAAACTTTTTGTTTGACCCTGTATATCTCCAAAAGTATCAGTTCTTTTAAAAAAACTCAAGAATACTTATTTATGTAAAATTAAATTCTACATCAAAAAACATCAAAAAATCTTATTTTAATTTAAAACGTTAAAAGTTATGACAGAAAAACTCAGATTAAATTTATATTTACAAACTTTTTGTTTGACCCTGTATATCTCGAAAAGTATCAATTTTTTTCAAAAAATCAAAAATACCTTTTTATGTAAAATTAAATTTTACATTAAAAAACGTTAAAAACCCTCATTTTAATTAAAAACTTTAAAAGTTATGACAGAAAAACTAAGATCAAATTTATATTTACAAACTTTTTGTTTGACCCTATATATCTCGAAAAGTATTAGTTTTTTTGAAAAAACTTAAACATCCTTTTTTGTGCAATAATAAATTTTACATCAAAACATCTTATTTTAATTAAAAACGTTAAAAGTTATGACGGAAAAACTGAGATTAAATTTATATTTACAAACTTTTTGTTTGACCCTGTATATATCGAAAAGTATCAGTTTTTTTGGAAAAACTTAAGAATAATTTTTTATGTGAAATTAAATTTTACATCAAAAGACCCCAAAAAATCTTATTTTAATTAAAAACATTAAAAGTTATGACAGAAAAACTGAGATTAAATTTATAGTTGCAATCTTTTTGTTTGACCCTGTATATCTCGAAAAGTATCAGTTCTTTTGAAAAAACTCAAGAATACTTATTTATGTAAAATTAAATTTTACATCAAAAAATGTTAAAAAACCTCTTCGTAATTGAAAACTTTAAAAGATATGACAGAAAAACTAAGATCAAATTTATATTTACAAACTTTTTGTTTGACCCTGTATATCTCGAAAAGTACCAGTTTTTTTGAAAAAACTCAGGTATACTTTTTTATGTAAAATTAAATTTTACATTAAAAAACGTTAAAAAACCTTATTTTAATTAAAAACTTTAAAAGTTATGACAAAAAAACTAAGATCAAATTTATATTTACAAACTTTTTGTTTGACCCTATATATCTCGAAAAGTATTAGTTTTTTGAAAAAACTCAAAAATATTTTTTTTTGTGATATTAGATTTTTTATGAAAATTACATTAAAACATCTTATTTTAATTAAAAACGTTAAAAGTTATGACAGAAAAACTAAGATTAAATTTATATTTACAATCTTTTTGTTTGACCCTGTATATCTCGAAAAATATCAGTTTTTTTTAAAAAACTCAGGAATACTTTTTTATGTAAAATTAAATTTTACATAAAAAAATTCCAAAAAATCATATTTTAATTAAAAACTTTAAAAGTTATGACAGAAAAACTGAGATCAAATTTATATTTACAAACTTTTTGTTTGACCCTATATATCTCGAAAAGTATTAGTTTTTTTGATAAAATTCAGGAATATTTTTTTGTGTAGTATTAGATTCTACATCGAAAAATCTTATTTTTATTAAAAACGTTAAAAGTTATGACAGAAAAACTGAGAATAAGTTTATATTTACAAACTTTTTGTTTGACCCTGTATATCTCGAAAAATATCAGTTTTTTTTAAAAAACTCAGGAATACTTTTTTATGTAAAATTAAATTTTACATAAAAAAATTCCAAAAAATCATATTTTAATTAAAAACTTTAAAAGTTATGACAGAAAAACTGAGATCAAATTTATATTTACAAACTTTTTGTTTGACCCTGTATATCTCGAAAAGTATCAGTTCTTTTGAAAAAACTGAAAAATACTTATTTATGTAAAATTAAATTTTACATCAAAAAACGTTAAAAAACCTCTTTTTAATTAAAAACTTTAAAAGATATGACAGAAAAACTAAGATCAAATTTATATTTACAAACTTTTTGTTTGACCCTGTATATCCCTATATATCTAGAAAAGTATTAGTTTTTTTGAAAAAACTCAGGAATACTTTTTTATGTAAAATTAAATTTTACAATAAAATGCGTTAAAAAACCTTATTTCCATTAAAAACTTTAAAAGTTATGACAGAAAAACTAAGATCAAATTTTTATTTACAAACTTTTTCTTTGACCCTATATATCTCGAAAAGTATCAGTTTTTTTAAAAAAACTCAAGAATAATTTTTTATGTAGAATTAAATTTTACATCAAAAAAACCCAAATAATCTCATTTTATTTAAAAACTTTAAAAGTTGTGACAGAAAAACTGAGATCAAATTTATATTTACAAACTTTTTCTTTGACCCTATATATCTCGAAAAGTATCAGTTTTTTTAAAAAAACTCAAGAATAATTTGCCACGTACTTTTAGTAAAAGTAAAATAAAATCAAATTTTGAAAATTTAAACTTATGGTTTAAATTGAAATCTCCAACTCCAGTTAAGATGGGTAAGTGCTTTCTCTACTGGCAAATTTGTGCCCAGCTCAGCCGTAGAGGGTAATTCAAAACAAAATGATGTGAGTCGCGCCACCGATTTTAACGGTTCAAATCGGAAACCCCTGATGTTCCAGGCACTGACCTATCTTACTGGAGATAAATAATGAATTTAAGAATCTTAATTAAAAAAAAAAAAAAGAAAATTGATTGAGCAACAAATGTGGTGAGTGGGTGAAGATCTGAGTAAAACACAAAGTTAGATCTATCAATTATATTCACAAAAAAAAAATAATTCCCCCCCCGCACAATAAACCCAACAGTTGAGTTATACAATATATAAAAATATACATAAATGAAATAAAGAAAATTAGCGATTGTCAAAAAATTTGTTCCACAATAATGTCAAAACCCTGGCAGATTTAATTATAAGTGATCACCCAGCGCAATATGAAAGATTTAAAAATTAAAAATTACTATAAATAATCAATATTCGACCAACAACTTTTACAATGTCTTAATCTTAAAATTAAATTTTTGGCTTATCTGTTATCTGCAGTGCTGGTAGTGAGGCTTTCGTTATTAGCCTGCTGCTTTGATGTTGGTAAGCCACAAGTTTAGCCTGATCCAGAAATATTCACCTGGTCCAAAAAGAAAACAATATTCGCCAGGTCCAAAAAACCCTAGTCGAAAAAGCGAATTAGCCAAAAATTCCAAAGTTAAATTATTTAAGAAAGAAAAGTTAAACTTACAAATGTTGACTCTACTTGTTACCAAAAAAAAAAATTAAAGTTTGAATTACACACTAAATTATTTAAGAAACAAAATACATTAAAGTTACAAGTACCGACTCTGCTTAATAAAAAGAAGAAAAAAAAGCAATTTTAAAGATTAAATTACTGATAACACAACTGAAGGTATACTATAATAATAAACAATAACAGAATTATTGATGAAATTAATACGCAAATAAATCAATTAAATCAGATGCACATGTGTCATTATACAATTTACAATTTAGAAATCCAATTTACAAATAAAAAAAATATACGATATAAAAATAATGGAACACAATGAAATATATTTAAATTCAAAATTCATCGATCAAACTATAGTTAAAACAGGTTAAGCATATTACAAAAAATAATCATTGCACCTGATTCCAAAATTATTTACAACAGTTTATATAAAAGTCAATAATAACCATTAAAACTTAAAATTAGTAATTTAGTCGGGTGTATTTATGACTGATAAATTTAATTACACAAAATGAATTTAATCAAAAAGAAAACGATAGATCTAATATTAACAAAATACCATAATTTAACGTAATATTTAGGTATGTACGTGTAGTTATTATAAGGATGATAATTTACGTGATTTTATAGAATAAACACAGGTAAACACTTACCCTTTTATAATAGGATTAGGGGATAAGCAGCCAAACTGCGATGTTAATTCGCTAACACCCGGTGGTAAATTTCGTGATCTTAAATCGGATGTCCACGCTTCTTCGAAACGAATTCTCTTAGCAACCACACTATAAACGAATTACGCTGTCAAGAAAAGGCATTATATAATTATGCATGAGGTATAACTTACCGAAGAAAGCACCATTTAATCAAATCCCAAAAATATGGATTTATCTATACGCCTACTCAAAAAAATACCACAAAGGAATAACCAAAAATGAGGCTTAGATAAAATATATTGAAGTGAAGTTCAAAAACCCATACGGATGGCTTGAATATTGCCAAAAGAACTTTCAACTTCACAAAATGGCGTCACTTAATTCGATAGTAATACTCTAATGTGTTCGTACGATCGTTGAAATGCAAAAGGAACCACATTACGCTAATCCACGCAAACCTTACCGCGATGACACTTGTGAGTATAGAAGGGAAATTAGTGTGTTCCGTTGTGCCAAAAATGACTTTGCTAAATGTTAAATTGATTTACAAAATGATGTTAAAATTAAATCGAATTCATTAAACTAAATGTATTATTAATATCAAAAGGAATCGATGCACTTATTTACTTAATTTAAAATTTTAGCTATTAGTGTGTTAGTTTAAACAGTAAAATCCCGATATGTTTTCGACCTGACAATCAAATTCTCTACTCTCCCCACGGGTCAGGTCAATAAGATTCCCACCACGCGGATCGGAACCCGTTTAGAGGCTAACAATCGAGCCGAAACCTTAACTTAACTTTTAAATATGTTGACGCCGATTTCTGCACGTGACAAATTTTTTATGTAGAATTAAATTTTACTTCAAAAAAACCCAAATAATCTTATTTTAATTAAAAACGTTAAAAGTTATGACAGAAAAACTGAGATTTAGTTTATATTTACAATCTTTTTGTTTGACCCTGTATATCTCGAAAAGTATCAGTTCTTTTGAAAAAACTCAAAAATACTTATTTATGTAAAATTAAATTTTACATCAAAAAACCTTAAAAACCCTCTTTTTGATTAAAAACTTTAAAAGATATGACAGAAAAACTAAGATCAAATTTATATTTACAAACTTTTTGTTTGACCTTATATCTCTCGAAAAGTATTAGTTTTTTTTTGAAAAAACTTAAGAATACTTTTTTGTGTAATATTAAATTCTACATCAAAAAAATCTTATTTTAATTAAAAACGTTAAAAGTTATGACAGAAAAACTGAGATTAAATTTATATTTACAAACTTTTTGGTTGACCCTGTATATCTCGAAAAGTATCAGTTCTTTTGAAAAAACTCAAGAATACTTATTTATGTAAAATTAAATTCTACATCAAAAAACATCAGAAAATCTTATTTTAATTAAAAACGTTAAAAGTTATGACAGAAAAACTAAGATTAAATTTATAATTACAAACTTTTTGTTTGACCCTGTATATCTCGAAAAGTATCAGTTTTTTTGAAAAAACTCAGGAATACTTTTTTATGTAAAATTAAATTTTACATCAAAAAATCCTATTTTAATTAAAAAAGTTAAAAGTTATGACAGAAAAACTGAGATTAAATTTATATTTACAAACTTTTTGTTTGACCCTGTATATTTTGAAAAGTATCAGTTCTTCTGAAAAAACTCAAGAATAGTTATTTATGTAAAATTAAATTCTACATCAAAAAACATCAAAAAATCTTATTTTAATTAAAAACGTTAAAAGTTATGACAGAAAAATTAAGATCAAATTTATATTTACAAACTTTTTGTTTGACCCTGTATATCTTGAAAAGTATCAGTTTTTTTGAAAAAACTTAGGAACACTTTTTTATGTAAAATTAAATTTTACAATCAAAAACGTTAAAAAACCATATTTTAATTAAAAACTTTAAAAGTTATGATAGAAAAACTAAGATCAAATTTATATTTACAAACTTTTTGTTTGACCCTATATATCTCGAAAAGTATCAGTTTTTTTGAAAAAACTCATAAATAATTTTTTATGTAAAATTAAATTTTACAATAAAAAACGTTAAAAAATCTCATTTTAATTAAAATCTTTAAAAGTTATGACAGAAAAACTGAGATCAAATTTAATTTTACAAACTTTTTGTTTGACTCTATATATCTCGAAAAGTATTAGTTTTTTTAAAAAAACTTAAGAATACTTTTTTGTGTAATATTAAATTCTACATAAAAAAACATCAAAAAATCTTGTTTATATTAAAAACGGTAAAAGTTATAACAGAAAAATTAAGATCAAATTTATATTTACAAACTTTTTGTTTGACCCTATATATCTTGAAAAGTATTAGTTTTTTTGAAAAAACTCAGGAATACTTTTTTATGTAAAATTAAATTTTACAATAAAAAGCGTTAAAAAACCTTATTTTCATTAAAAACTTTAAAAGTTATGACAGAAAAACTAAGATCGAATTTATATTTACAAACTTTTTCTTTGACCCTATATATCTCGAAAAGTATCAGTTTTTTTAAAAAAACTCAAGAATAATTTTTTATGTAGAATTAAATTTTACATCAAAAAAACCCAAATAATCTCATTTTAGTTAAAAACTTTAAAAGTTATGACAGAAAAACTGAGATCAAATTTATATTTACAAACTTTTTGTTTGACCCTATATATCTCAAAAAGTATTAGTTTTTTTGAAAAAATTCAAGAATATTTTTTTGTGTAGTATTGGATTCTACATCGAAAAATCTTATTTTAATTAAAAACGTTAAAAGTTATGACAGAAAAACTGAGATTAAGTTTATATTTACAATCTTTTTGTTTGACCCTGTATATCTCGAAAAGTATTAGTTCTTTTGAAAAAACTCAAAAATACTTATTTATGTAAAATTAAATTTTACATCAAAAAACGTTAAAAAACCTCTTTTTATTTAAAAACTTTAAAAGATATGACAGAAAAACTAAGATCAAATTTATATTTACAAACTTTTTGTTTGACCCTATATATCTCGAAAAGTATTAGTTTTTTTTTGAAAAAACTTAAGCATACTTTTTTGTGTAATATTAAATTCTACATCAAAAAAATCTTATTTTAATTAAAAACGTTAAAAGTTATGACAGAAAAACTGAGATTAAATTTATATTTACAAACTTTTTGGTTGACCCTGTATATCTCGAAAAGTATCAGTTCTTTTGAAAAAACTCAAAAATACTTATTTATGTAAAATTAAATTCTACATCAAAAAGCATCAGAAAATCTTATTTTAATTAAAAACGTTAAAAGTTATGACAGAAAAACTGAGATCAAATTTATATTTACAAACTTTTTGTTTGACCCTATATATCTCGAAAAGTAATAGTTTTTTTAAAAAAAATTCAGCAATACTTTTTTGTGTAATATTAAATTCTACATCAAAAAACATCAGAAAATCTTATTTTAATTAAAAACGTTAAAAGTTATGACAGAAAAACTAAGATTAAATTTATAATTACAAACTTTTTGTTTGACCCTGTATATCTCGAAAAGTATCAGTTTTTTTGAAAAAACTCAAGAATACTTTTTTATGTAGAATTAAATTTTACATCAAAAAATCCTATTTTAATTAAAAAAGTTAAAAGTTATGACAGAAAAACTGAGATTAAATTTATATTTACAAACTTTTTGCTTGACGCTGTATATCTCGAAAAGTATCAGTTCTTCTGAAAAAACTCAAGAATAGTTATTTATGTAAAATTAAATTCTACATCAAAAAACATCAAAAAATCTTATTTTAATTAAAAACGTTAAAAGTTATGACAGAAAAATTAAGATCAAATTTATATTTACAAACTTTTTGTTTGACCCTGTATATCTCGAAAAGTATCAGTTTTTTTAAAAAAACTCAGGAATACTTTTTTATGTAAAATTAAATTCTACATCAAAAAACGTTAAAAAACCTCATTTTAATTAAAAACTTTAAAGGTTATGACAGAAAAACTAAGATCAAATTTATATTTGCAAACTTTTTGTTTGACCCTATATATCTCGAAAAGTATTAGTTTTTTTGAAAAAACTTTAAAACACTTGTTTGTGTTATATTAAATTCTACATTAAAAAACATCAAAATATCTTATTTTAATTAAAAACGTTAAAAGTTATGACAGAAAAACTGAGATAAAATTTATATTTACAAACTTTTTGTTTGACCCTGTATATCTCGAAAAGTATCAGTTTTTTTGGAAAAAACTCGAGAATACTTTTTTATGTAAAATTAAATTTAATATATTTACAAACGTTTTGTTTGACCCTGTATATCTCGAAAAGTATCAGTTCTTTTGAAAAAACTCAAAAATACTTATTTATGTAAAATTAAATTCTACATAAAAAAACATCAGAAAATCTTATTTTAATTAAAAACGTTAAAAGTTATGACAGAAAAACTGAGATTAAATTTATATTTACAAACTTTTTGTTTGACCCTGTATATCTTGAAAAGTATCAGTTTTTTTAAAAAAATACAGGAACACTTTTTTATGTAAAATTAAATTTTACAATAAAAAACGTTAAAAAACCTTATTTTAATTAAAAACTTTAAAAGTTATGACAGAAAAACTGAGATAAAATTTATATTTACAAACTTTTTGTTTGACCCTGTATATCTCAAAAATTATCAGTTTTTTTGAAAAAATTCTGGAATACTTTTTTGTGTAATATTAAATTCTACATCAAAAAATCTTATTTTAATTAAAAACGTTAAAAGTTATGACAGAAAAACTGAGATTAAATTTATATTTACAAACTTTTTGTTTGACCCTGTATATTTCAAAAAGTATCAGTTTTCTTGGAAAAACTGAAGATTTTTTTTTATGTAGAAATAAATTTTACATTAAAAAACCCCAAAAAATCTCATTTTAATTACAAACTTTAAAAGTTATGATAGAAAAACTGAGATCCAATTTATATTTACAAACTTTTTGTTTAACCCTATATATCTCAAAAAGTATTAGTTTTTTTGAAAAAACACAAGAATACTTTTTTGTGTAATATTAGATTCTACATCCAAAAATATTATTTTAATTAAAAACGTAAAAGTTATAACAGAAAAACTGAAATTAAATTTATATTTAAAAACTTTTTGTTTGACCCTGTATATCTCGAAAAGTTTCAGTTCTTTCGAAAAAACTGAGGAATACTTATTTATGTAAAATTAAATTTTACATTAAAGAACCCCAAAAACTTTCATTTTAATTAAAAACTTTAAAGGTTATGACAGTAAAACTGAGATCCAATTTATATTTACAAACTTTTTGTTTAACCCTATATATCTCAAAAAGTATTAGTTTTTTTGAAAAAACTCAAGAATACTTTTTTGTGTAATATTAGATTCTACATCCAAAAATATTATTTTAATTAAAAACGTTAAAAGTTATGACAGAAAAACAGATTAAATTTATATTTAAAAACTTTTTGTTTGACCCTGTATATCTCGAAAAGTGTCAGTTCTTTCGAAAAAACTGAGGAATACTTATTTATGTAAAATTAAATTTTACATTAAAGAACCCCAAAAAATCTCATTTTAATTAAAAACTTTAAAAGTTATGACAGTAAAACTGAGATCAAATTTATATTTACAAACTTTTTGGTTGACCCTATATATCTCGAAAAGTATTAGTTTTTTTGAAAAAACTCAGGAATACTTATTTATGTAAAATTAAAAAACATCAAAAAATCTTATTGTAATTAAAAACGTTAAAAGTTATGACAGAAAAACTGAGATAAAATTTATATTTACAATTTTTTTGTTTGACTCTGTATATCTCGAAAAGTATCAGTTTTTTTAAAAAAACTCAAGAATACTTTTTTATGTAAAATTAAATTTTACATCAAAAAACCCAAAAAATCTTATTTTAATTAAAAACGTTAAAAGTTATGACAGAAAAACTGAGATTAAGTTTATATTTACAAACTTTTTGTTTGACCCTGTATATCTCGAAAAGTATCAGTTCTTTTGAAAAAACTCAAGAATACTTATTTATGTAAAATAAAATTTTACATCAAAAAACGTTAAAAAACCTCTTTTTAATTAAAAACTTTAAAAGATATGACAGAAAAACTATGGATTTATCTATACGCCTACTCAAAAAAATACCACAAAGGAATAACCAAAAATGAGGCTTAGATAAAATATATTGAAGTGAAGTTCAAAAACCCATACGGATGGCTTGAATATTGCCAAAAGAACTTTCAACTTCACAAAATGGTGTCACTTAATTCGATAGTAATACTCTAATGTGTTCGTACGATCGTTGAAATGCAAAAGGAACCACATTACGCTAATCCACGCAAACCTTACCGCGATGACACTTGTGAGTATAGAAGGGAAATTAGTGTGTTCCGTTGTGCCAAAAATGACTTTGCTAAATGTTAAATTGATTTACAAAATGATGTTAAAATTAAATCGAATTTATTAAACTAAATGTATTATTAATATCAAAAGGAATCGATGCACTTATTTACTTAATTTAAAATTTTAGCTATTAGTGTGTTAGTTTAAACAGTAAAATCCCGATATGTTTTCGACCTGACAATCAAATTCTCTACTCTCCCCACGGGTCAGGTCAATAAGATTCCCACCACGCGGATCGGAACCCGTTTAGAGGCTAACAATCGAGCCGAAACCTTAACTTAACTTTTAAATATGTTGAGGCCGATTTCTGCACGTGACAAATTTTTTATGTAGAATTAAATTTTACTTCAAAAAAACCCAAATAATCTTATTTTAATTAAAAACGTTAAAAGTTATGACAGAAAAACTGAGATTTAGTTTATATTTACAATCTTTTTGTTTGACCCTGTATATCTCGAAAAGTATCAGTTCTTTTGAAAAAACTCAAAAATACTTATTTATGTAAAATTAAATTTTACATCAAAAAACCTTAAAAACCCTCTTTTTGATTAAAAACTTTAAAAGATATGACAGAAAAACTAAGATCAAATTTATATTTACAAACTTTTTGTTTGACCTTATATCTCTCGAAAAGTATTAGTTTTTTTTGAAAAAACTTAAGAATACTTTTTTGTGTAATATTAAATTCTACATCAAAAAAATCTTATTTTAATTAAAAACGTTAAAAGTTATGACAGAAAAACTGAGATTAAATTTATATTTACAAACTTTTTGGTTGACCCTGTATATCTCGAAAAGTATCAGTTCTTTTGAAAAAACTCAAGAATACTTATTTATGTAAAATTAAATTCTACATCAAAAAACATCAGAAAATCTTATTTTAATTAAAAACGTTAAAAGTTATGACAGAAAAACTAAGATTAAATTTATAATTACAAACTTTTTGTTTGACCCTGTATATCTCGAAAAGTATCAGTTTTTTTGAAAAAACTCAAGAATACTTTTTTATGTAAAATTAAATTTTACATCAAAAAATCCTATTTTAATTAAAAAAGTTAAAAGTTATGACAGAAAAACTGAGATTAAATTTATATTTACAAACTTTTTGTTTGACCCTGTATATTTTGAAAAGTATCAGTTCTTCTGAAAAAACTCAAGAATAGTTATTTATGTAAAATTAAATTCTACATCAAAAAACATCAAAAAATCTTATTTTAATTAAAAACGTTAAAAGTTATGACAGAAAAATTAAGATCAAATTTATATTTACAAACTTTTTGTTTGACCCTGTATATCTTGAAAAGTATCAGTTTTTTTGAAAAAACTCAGGAACACTTTTTTATGTAAAATTAAATTTTACAATCAAAAACGTTAAAAAACCATATTTTAATTAAAAACTTTAAAAGTTATGATAGAAAAACTAAGATCAAATTTATATTTACAAACTTTTTGTTTGACCCTATATATCTCGAAAAGTATCAGTTTTTTTGAAAAAACTCATAAATAATTTTTTATGTAAAATTAAATTTTACAATAAAAAACGTTAAAAAATCTCATTTTAATTAAAATCTTTAAAAGTTATGACAGAAAAACTGAGATCAAATTTAATTTTACAAACTTTTTGTTTGACTCTATATATCTCGAAAAGTATTAGTTTTTTTAAAAAAACTTAAGAATACTTTTTTGTGTAATATTAAATTCTACATAAAAAAACATCAAAAAATCTAGTTTATATTAAAAACGGTAAAAGTTATAACAGAAAAATTAAGATCAAATTTATATTTACAAACTTTTTGTTTGACCCTATATATCTTGAAAAGTATTAGTTTTTTTGAAAATCTCAGGAATACTTTTTTATGTAAAATTAAATTTTACAATAAAAAGCGTTAAAAAACCTCTTTTTAATTAAAAACTTTAAAAGATATGACAGAAAAACTAAGATCAAATTTATATTTACAAACTTTTTGTTTGACCCTATATATCTCGAAAAGTATTAGTTTTTTTTTGAAAAAACTTAAGCATACTTTTTTGTGTAATATTAAATTCTACATCAAAAAAATCTTATTTTAATTAAAAACGTTAAAAGTTATGACAGAAAAACTGAGATTAAATTTATATTTACAAACTTTTTGGTTGACCCTGTATATCTCGAAAAGTATCAGTTCTTTTGAAAAAACTCAAAAATACTTATTTATGTAAAATTAAATTCTACATCAAAAAACATCAGAAAATCTTATTTTAATTAAAAACGTTAAAAGTTATGACAGAAAAACTGAGATCAAATTTATATTTACAAACTTTTTGTTTGACCCTATATATCTCGAAAAGTAATAGTTTTTTTAAAAAAAATTCAGCAATACTTTTTTGTGTAATATTAAATTCTACATCAAAAAACATCAGAAAATCTTATTTTAATTAAAAACGTTAAAAGTTATGACAGAAAAACTAAGATTAAATTTATAATTACAAACTTTTTGTTTGACCCTGTATATCTCGAAAAGTATCAGTTTTTTTGAAAAAACTCTAGAATACTTTTTTATGTAGAATTAAATTTTACATCAAAAAATCCTATTTTAATTAAAAAAGTTAAAAGTTATGACAGAAAAACTGAGATTAAATTTATATTTACAAACTTTTTGTTTGACGCTGTATATCTCGAAAAGTATCAGTTCTTCTGAAAAAACTCAAGAATAGTTTTATGTAAAATTAAATTCTACATCAAAAAACATCAAAAAATCTTATTTTAATTAAAAACGTTAAAAGTTATGACAGAAAAATTAAGATCAAATTTATATTTACAAACTTTTTGTTTGACCCTGTATATCTCGAAAAGTATCAGTTTTTTTAAAAAAACTCAGGAATACTTTTTTATGTAAAATTAAATTCTACATCAAAAAACGTTAAAAACCTCATTTTAATTAAAAACTTTAAAGGTTATGACAGAAAAACTAAGATCAAATTTATATTTGCAAACTTTTTGTTTGACCCTATATATCTCGAAAAGTATTAGTTTTTTTGAAAAAACTTTAAAACACTTGTTTGTGTTATATTAAATTCTACATTAAAAAACATCAAAATATCTTATTTTAATTAAAAACGTTAAAAGTTATGACAGAAAAACTGAGATAAAATTTATATTTACAAACTTTTTGTTTGACCCTGTATATCTCGAAAAGTATCAGTTTTTTTGGAAAAAACTCGAGAATACTTTTTTATGTAAAATTAAATTTAATATATTTACAAACGTTTTGTTTGACCCTGTATATCTCGAAAAGTATCAGTTCTTTTGAAAAAACTCAAAAATACTTATTTATGTAAAATTAAATTCTACATAAAAAAACATCAGAAAATCTTATTTTAAATAAAAACGTTAAAAGTTATGACAGAAAAACTGAGATTAAATTTATATTTACAAACTTTTTGTTTGACCCTGTATATCTTGAAAAGTATCAGTTTTTTTAAAAAAATACAGGAACACTTTTTTATGTAAAATTAAATTTTACAATAAAAAACGTTAAAAAACCTTATTTTAATTAAAAACTTTAAAAGTTATGACAGAAAAACTGAGATAAAATTTATATTTACAAACTTTTTGTTTGACCCTGTATATCTCAAAAATTATCAGTTTTTTTGAAAAAATTCTGGAATACTTTTTTGTGTAATATTAAATTCTACATCAAAAAATCTTATTTTAATTAAAAACGTTAAAAGTTATGACAGAAAAACTGAGATTAAATTTATATTTACAAACTTTTTGTTTGACCCTGTATATTTCAAAAAGTATCAGTTTTCTTGGAAAAACTGAAGATTTTTTTTTTATGTAGAAATAAATTTTACATTAAAAAACCCCAAAAAATCTCATTTTAATTACAAACTTTAAAAGTTATGATAGAAAAACTGAGATCCAATTTATATTTACAAACTTTTTGTTTAACCCTATATATCTCAAAAAGTATTAGTTTTTTTGAAAAAACTCAAGAATACTTTTTTGTGTAATATTAGATTCTACATCCAAAAATATTATTTTAATTAAAAACGTAAAAGTTATGACAGAAAAACTGAAATTAAATTTATATTTAAAAACTTTTTGTTTGACCCTGTATATCTCGAAAAGTTTCAGTTCTTTCGAAAAAACTGAGGAATACTTATTTATGTAAAATTAAATTTTACATTAAAGAACCCCAAAAACTTTCATTTTAATTAAAAACTTTAAAGGTTATGACAGTAAAACTGAGATCCAATTTATATTTACAAACTTTTTGTTTAACCCTATATATCTCAAAAAGTATTAGTTTTTTTGAAAAAACTCAAGAATACTTTTTTGTGTAATATTAGATTCTACATCCAAAAATATTATTTTAATTAAAAACGTTAAAAGTTATGACAGAAAAACAGATTAAATTTATATTTAAAAACTTTTTGTTTGACCCTGTATATCTCGAAAAGTGTCAGTTCTTTCGAAAAAACTGTGGAATACTTATTTATGTAAAATTAAATTTTACATTAAAGAGCCCCAAAAAATCTCATTTTAATTAAAAACTTTAAAAGTTATGACAGTAAAACTGGGATCAAATTTATATTTACAAACTTTTTGGTTGACCCTATATATCTCGAAAAGTATTAGTTTTTTTGAAAAAACTCAGGAATACTTATTTATGTAAAATTAAAAAACATCAAAAAATCTTATTGTAATTAAAAACGTTAAAAGTTATGACAAAAAAACTGAGATAAAATTTATATTTACAATTTTTTTGTTTGACCCTGTATATCTCGAAAAGTATCAGTTTTTTTAAAAAAACTCAAGAATACTTTTTTATGTAAAATTAAATTTTACATCAAAAAACCCAAAAAATCTTATTTTAATTAAAAACGTTAAAAGTTATGACAGAAAAACTGAGATTAAGTTTATATTTACAAACTTTTTGTTTGACCTGTATATCTCGAAAAGTATCAGTTCTTTTGAAAAAACTCAAGAATACTTATTTATGTAAAATAAAATTTTACATCAAAAAACGTTAAAAAACCTCTTTTTAATTAAAAACTTTAAAAGATATGACAGAAAAACTAAGATCAAATTTATATTTACAAACTTTTTGTTTGACCCTGTATATCTCGAGAAGTACCAGTTTTTTTGAAAAAACTCAAGAATACTTTTTTATGTAAAATTAAATTTTACATTAAAAAACGTTATAAAACCTCATTTTATTTAAAAACTTTAAAAGTTATGACAGAAAAACTAAGATCAAATTTATATTTACAAACTTTTTGTTTGACCCTATATATCTCGAAAAGTATTAGTTTTTTTGAAAAAACTTAAGAATACTTTTTTGTGTAATATTAAATTCTACATCAAAGAACATCAAAAAATTGTATTTTAATTAAAAACGTTAAAAGTTATGACAGAAAAACTAAGATTAAATTTATATTTACAAACTTTTTGTTTGACCCTGTATATCTCGAAAAGTATTAGTTTTTTTAAAAAAACTCAAGAATACTTTTTTATGTAAAATTAAATTTTACATCAAAAAACCCCAAAAAATCTCATTTTAATTAAAAACTTTAAAAGTTATGACAGAAAAACTGAGATCAAATTTATATTTACAAACTTTTTGTTTGACCCTATATATCTCGAAAAGTATTAGTTTTTTTGAAAAAATTCTGGAATACTTTTTTGTGTAATATTAAATTCTACATCAAAAAATCTTATTTTAATTAAAAACGTTAAAAGTTATGACAGAAAAACTGAGATTAAATTTATATTTACAAACTTTTTGTTTGACCCTGTATATTTCAAAAAGTATCAGTTTTCATGGAAAAACTGAAAATTACTTTTTTATGTAGAAATAAATTTTACATTAAAAAACCCCAAAAAATCTTATTTTAATTACAAACTTTAAAAGTTATGATAGAAAAACTGAGATCCAATTTATATTTACAAACTTTTTGTTTAACCCTATATATCTCAAAAAGTATTAGTTTTTTTGAAAAAACTCAAGAATACTTTTTTGTGTAATATTAGATTCTACATCCAAAAATATTATTTTAATTAAAAACGTAAAAGTTATGACAGAAAAACTGAGATTAAATTTATATTTAAAAACTTTTTGTTTGACCCTGTATATCTCGAAAAGTGTCAGTTCTTTCGAAAAAACTGAGGAATACTTATTTATATAAAATTAAATTTTACATTAAAAAACCCCAAAAACTCTCATTTTAATTAAAAACTTTAAAGGTTATGACAGTAAAACTGAGATCAAATTTATATTTACAAACTTTCTGTTTGACCCTATATATCTCGAAAGGTATTAGTTTTTTTTAAAAAACTTAGGAATACTTTTTTGTGTAATATTAAATTCTACATCAAAAAATCTTATTTTAATTAAAAACGTTAAAAGTTATGACAGAAAAACTGAGATTCAATTTATATTTACAAACTTTTTGTTTGACCCTGTATATCTCCAAAAGTATCAGTTCTTTTAAAAAAACTCAGGAATACCTATTTATGTAAAATTAAATTCTACAGAAAAAAACATCAAAAAATATTATTTTTATTAAAAATGTTAAAAGTTATAACAGAAAAACTAAGATCAAATTTATATTTACAAACTTTTTGTTTAACCCTATATATCTCGAAAAGTATCAGTTTTTTTGAAAAAACTCAGGAATAATTTTTTATGTAAAATTAAATTTTACATCAAACAAACCCAAAAAATCTTATTTAAATTAAAAACGTTAAAAGTTATGACAGAAAAACTGAGATTAAGTTTATATTTACAAACTTTTTGTTTGACCCTGTATATCTCGAAAAGTATCAGTTCTTTTGAAAAAAATAAAGAACACTTATTTATGTAGAATTTAATTTTACATCAAAAAACGTTAAAAAACATCATTTTAATTAAAAACTTTAGAAGTTATGACAGTAAAACTAAGATCAAGTTTATATTTACAAACTTTTTGTTTGACCCTATATATCTCGAAAAGTATTAGTTTTTTTAAAAAAACTCAGGAATACTTATTTATGTAAAATTAAAAAACATCAAAAAACATCAAAAAATCTTATTTTAATTAAAAACGTTAGAAGTTATGACAGAAAAACTGAGATAAAATTTATATTTACAATTTTTTTGTTTGACCCTGTATATCTCGAAAAGTATCAGTTTTTTTAAAAAAACTCAAGCATACTTTTTTGTGTAAAATTAAATTTTACATTAAAAAACCCAAAAAATCTTATTTTAATTAAAAACGTTAAAAGTTATGACAGAAAAACCTATATATCTCGAAAAGTATTAGTTTTTTTGAAAAAATTCTGGAATACTTTTTTGTGTAATATTAAATTCTACATCAAAAAATCTTATTTTAATTAAAAACGTTAAAAGTTATGACAGAAAAACTGAGATTAAATTTATATTTACAAACTTTTTGTTTGACCCTGTATATTTTAAAAAGTATCAGTTTTTTTGAAAAAACTCAAGAACACTTTTTTATGTAAAATTAAATTTTACATCAAAAACCGTTAAAAAACCTCATTTTAATTAAAAACTTTAAAAGTTATGACAGAAAAACTAAGATCAAATTTATATTTACAAACTTTTTGTTTGACCCTATATATCTCGAAAAGTATTAGTTTTTTTAAGAAAACTTAAGAAAAATTTTTTTTGTGTAATATTAAATTCAACATAAAAAAACATAAAAAAATCTTATTTATATTAAAAACGGTAAAAGTTATAACAGAAAAATTAAGATCAAATTTATATTTACAAACTTTTTGTTTGACCCTATATATCTCGAAAAATATTAGTATTCTTGAAAAAACATTAAAACACTTTTTTGTGTAATATTTAATTCTACATCAAAAAACATCAAAACATCTTATTTTAATTAAAAACATTAAAAGTTATGACCGAAAAACTGAGATAAAATTTATATTTACAAACTTTTTGTTTGACCCTGTATATCTCGAAAAGTATCAGTTTTTTTGAAAAAAACTGAGGAATACCTTGTTATGTATAATTAAATTTTACATCAAAAAACCCCAAAAAATCTCATTTTAATTAAAAACTTTAAAAGTTATGAAAGAAAAACTGAGATCAAATTTATATTTACAAACTTTTTGTTTGACGCTGTATATCTCAAAAAGTATTAGTTTTTTTGAAAAAACTCAGGAATACTTTTTTATGTAAAATTAAATTTTACAATAAAAAAGGTTAAAAACCCTTATTTTCATTAAAAACTTTAAAAGTTATGACAGAAAAACTAAGATCAAATTTATATTTACAAACTTTTTGTTTGACCCTATATATCTCAAAAAGTATCAGTTTTTTTGAAAAAACTCAAGAACAATTTTTTATGTAGAATTAAATTTTACATCAAAAAAACTAAAAAAATCTCATTTTATTTAAAAACTTTAAAAGTTATGACAGAAAAACTAAGATCAAATTTATATTTACAAACTTTTTGTTTGACCCTATATATCTCGAAAAGTATTGGTTTTTTTGAAAAAACTTAAGAATACTTTTTTGTGTAATATTAAATTCTACATATAAAAACATCAAAAAATCTTATTTATATTAAAAACGGTAAAAGTTATAACAAAAAAATTAAGATCAAATTTATATTTACAAACTTTTTGTTTGACCCTATATATCTCGAAAAATATTAGTTTTCTTGAAAAAACATTAAAACACTTTTTTGTGTAATATTTAATTCTACATCAAAAAACATCAAAACATCTTATTTTAATTAAAAACATTAAAAGTTATGACAGAAAAACTGAGATAAAATTTATATTTACAAACTTTTTGTTTGACCCTGTATATCTCGAAAAGTATCAGTTTTTTTGAAAAAAACTCAAGAATACCTTTTTATGTATAATTAAATTTTACATCAAAAAACCCCAAAAAATCTTATTTTATTTAAAAACTTTAAAAGTTATGACAGAAAAACTAAGATCAAATTTATATTTACAAACTTTTTGTTTGACCCTATATATCTCGAAAAGTATTGGTTTTTGTGAAAAAACTTAAGAATACTTTTTTGTGTAATATTAAATTCTACATTAAAGAACATCACAAAATCGTATTTTAATTAAAAACGTTAAAAGTTATGACAGAAAAACTAAGATTAAATTTATATTTACAAACTTTTTGTTTGACCCTGTATATCTGAAAAAGTATTAGTTTTTTTAAAAAAACTCAAGAATACTTTTTTATGTAAAATTAAATTTTACATCAAAAAATCCCAAAAAATCTCATTTTAAATAAAAACTTTAAAAGTTATGAAAGAAAAACAGGTCAAATTTATATTTACAAACTTTTTGTTTGACCCTATATATCTAGAAAAGTATTAGTTTTTTTGAAAAAACTCAAAAATACTTATTTATGTAAGATTAAATTCTACATCAAAAAACATCAAAAAATCTTATTTTAATTAAAAACGTTAAAAGTTATGACAGAAAAACTGAGATAAAATTTATATTTACAAACTTTTTGTTTGACCCTGTATATCTCGAAAAGTATCAGTTTTTTTGAAAAAAACTGAGGAATACCTTGTTATGTATAATTAAATTTTACATCAAAAAACCCAAAAAATCTCATTTTAATTAAAAACTTTAAAAGTTATGAAAGAAAAACTGAGATCAAATTTATATTTACAAACTTTTTGTTTGACCCTGTATATCTCAAAAAGTATTAGTTTTTTTGAAAAAACTCAGGAATACTTTTTTATGTAAAATTAAATTTTACAATAAAAAAGGTTAAAAACCCTTATTTTCATTAAAAACTTTAAAAGTTATGACAGAAAAACTAAGATCAAATTTATATTTACAAACTTTTTGTTTGACCCTATATATCTCGAAAAGTATCAGTTTTTTTGAAAAAACTCAAGAACAATTTTTTATGTAGAATTAAATTTTACATCAAAAAAACTAAAAAAATCTCATTTTATTTAAAAACTTTAAAAGTTATGACAGAAAAACTAAGATCAAATTTATATTTACAAACTTTTTGTTTGACCCTATATATCTCGAAAAGTATTGGTTTTTTTGAAAAAACTTAAGAATACTTTTTTGTGTAATATTAAATTCTACATATAAAAACATCAAAAAATCTTATTTATATTAAAAACGGTAAAAGTTATAACCAAAAAATTAAGATCAAATTTATATTTACAAACTTTTTGTTTGACCCTATATATCTCGAAAAATATTAGTTTTCTTGAAAAAACATTAAAACACTTTTTTGTGTAATATTTAATTCTACATCAAAAAACATCAAAACATCTTATTTTAATTAAAAACATTAAAAGTTATGACAGAAAAACTGAGATAAAATTTATATTTACAAACTTTTTGTTTGACCCTGTATATCTCGAAAAGTATCAGTTTTTTTGAAAAAAACTCAAGAATACATTTTTATGTATAATTAAATTTTACATCAAAAAACCCCAAAAAATCTCATTTTAATTAAAAACTTTAAAAGTTATGAAACAAAAACTGAGATCAAATTTATATTTACAAACTTTTTGTTTGACCCTGTATATCTCAAAAAGTATCAGTTTTTTAAAAAAACTCAAAAATACTTTTTTATGTAAAATTAAATTTTACAATAAAAAAGGTTAAAAAACCTTATTTTCATTAAAAACTTTAAAAGTTATGACAGAAAAACTAAGATCAAATTTATATTTACAAACTTTTTGTTTGACCCTATATATCTCGAAAAGTCTCAGTTTTTTTGAAAAAACTCAAGAATAATTTTTTATGTAGGATTAAATTTTACATCAAAAAAACCAAAAAAATCTCATTTTATTTAAAAACTTTAAAAGTTATGACAGAAAAACTAAGATCAAATTTATATTTACAAACTTTTTGTTTGACCCTATATATCTCGAAAAGTATTGGTTTTTTTAAAAAAACTTAAGAATACTTTTTTGTGTAATATTAAATTCTACATTAAAGAACATCACAAAATCGTATTTTAATTAAAAACGTTAAAAGTTATGACAGAAAAACTAAGATTAAATTTATATTTACAAACTTTTTGTTTGACCCTGTATATCTGAAAAAGTATTAGTTTTTTTAAAAAAACTCAAGAATACTTTTTTATGTAAAATTAAATTTTACATCAAAAAACCCCAAAAAATCTTATTTTAAATAAAAACTTTAAAAGTTATGAAAGAAAAACTGAGGTCAAATTTATATTTACAAACTTTTTGTTTGACCCTATATATCTAGAAAAGTATTAGTTTTTTTGAAAAAACTCAAGAATACTTATTTATGTAAGATTAAATTCTACATCAAAAAACATCAAAAAATCTTATTTTAATTAAAAACGTTAAAAGTTATGACAGAAAAACTGAGATTAAATTTATATTTACAAACTTTTTGTTTGACCCTGTATATCTCGAAAAGTATCAGTTCTTTTGAAAAAACTCGGAAATACTTTTTTATGTAAAATTAAATTTTACAATAAAAAACGTTAAAAAACCTTATTTTAATTAAAAATTTTAAAAGTTATGACAGAAAAACTAAGATCAAATTTATATTTACAAACTTTTTGTTTGACCCTATATATCTCGAAAAATATTAGTTTTCTTGAAAAAACATTGAAACACTTTTTTGTGTAATATTTAATTCTACATCAAAAAACATCAAAACATCCTATTTTATTTAAAAACATTAAAAGTTATGACAGAAAAACTGAGATAAAATTTATATTTACAAACTTTTTGTTTGACCCTGTATATCTCGAAAAGTATCAGTTTTTTTGAAAAAACTCAGGAATATTTTTTTATGTAAAATTAAATTTTACAATAAAAAAGGTTAAAAAACCTTATTTTTATTAAAAACTTTAAAAGTTATGACAGAAAAACTAAGATCAAATTTATATTTACAAACTTTTTGTTTGACCCTATATATCTCGAAAAGTATCAGTTTTTTGAAAAAACTCAAGAATAATTTTTTATGTAGAATTAAATTTTATATCAAAAAAACCAAAAAAATTTTATTTTATTTAAAAACTTGAAAAGTTATGACAGAAAAACTAAGATCAAATTTATATTTACAAACTTTTTGTTTGACCCTATATATCTCGAAAAGTATTAGTTTTTTTGAAAAAACTTAAGAATACTTTTTTGTGTAATATTAATTTCTACATTAAAGAACATCAAAAAATCGTATTTTATTTAAAAAAATTAAAAGTTATGACAGAAAAACTAAGATTAAATTTATATTTACAAACTTTTTGTTTGACCCTGTATATCTGAAAAAGTATTAGTTTTTTTAAAAAAACTCAAGAATACTTTTTTATGTAAAATTAAATTTTACATCAAAAAACCCCAAAAAATCTTATTTTAATTAAAAACTTTAAAAGTTATGACAGAAAAACTGAGATCAAATTTATATTTACAAACTTTTTGTTTGACCCTGTATATCTCAAAAAGTATCAGTTTTTTTAAAAAAACTCAAAAATACTTTTTTATGTAAAATTAAATTTTACAATAAAAAAGGTTAAAAAACCTTATTTTCATTAAAAACTTTAAAAGTTATGACAGAAAAACTAAGATCAAATTTATATTTACAAACTTTTTGTTTGACCCTATATATCTCGAAAAGAATCAGTTTTTTTGAAAAAACTCAAGAATAATTTTTTATGTAGAATTAAATTTTACATCAAAAAAACCAAAAAAATCTCATTTTAAATAAAAACTTTAAAAGTTATGAAAGAAAAACTGAGGTCAAATTTATATTTACAAACTTTTTGTTTGACCCTATATATTGTAACGTTTATTTATTTTCACAGTTTATTATTTAATTTATTTATACAACTAATACACTTAATTTATGTCATAACACAATTTATTTACACTATACTAATTTATATGAACACTGAACATTTATATAAACACTTATTTACTTAGACTCAACTCAAAACTCAACTAACTAAAAACTAACTATATTTCAAAATAAAAGTCTATTTATATGCGCTTCGAACAATGAAGAAACATCTCGATCTCTCGCGTAAGGGCAGAGATTCTTCCAGTCGAGTCGTATGTGGAAGCTTCGATATGATTCAATAGAACATTCCACGGCGTCGCCCGCCGGTCGGACTCGCCCATTTGGCCAACCAGGACAGAGCCGGAGTCGCATTACATTGCCCCCTCCTTAAGAGATAGTTCCTCCTGGAACTAGAGCTGGATGGGAATGATTGTATCTGCAGTCGGATCCTCTTCTACAATTTCCATTTGTATAAAAAAAACAGGGGACGGTCTTCGTTGTAAACTGGACACTGGGCGAATGGCTGCAAACCAATACTTGGACTTCGGTATCTTGAAAGATTACTTCCACCATGTTTCGAATGACCCTCCAGTCTAACTCCTTACACTCGATCTTTGGCATTGCTATATTCTGTATATTGGACTCCAGTACGTGTTCCCTCAGGCTAAGTAAAGATTCCCATACATCTTGATAAGTGGGTCGGTCGTGATAGGTGTTCTTTGTCACTAGATAGAAGAGGTAACGTGATCCATCTTGGAGTCTCAAAGCTTTTCCGGGGGCTGGCAATTGGCTTTGCAGTTCTGATAGTCGACCAAACTTTTTTCGGAAAACGGACGCTAATCCTCGGGCGTCGCTGATACTGGCAGGAATATTATGGACCAACGAGCAGTCATCTGGAAGCGTGAACAGGTCTTGATGTTTCTCAATGGTTACGCCAAATCTTGCTTTCCCTGTACCCCCATAAGCACCCATAAACTCATCGAAGGCAAAATCAGGAGTCTCTTGGAGTCGATTTACATCTTCTTCTTGGTTATGATCTCCTTCAAACGGTGCCAGCCGGTTTCCATGTACCACTTTCGGTTTTCCATTTGGAATCTTACTTATTCGGTATATGACATCATTGATTCTTTTCTTAACGATGTATGGACCTTCCCAAGACGTTTGTAGCTTCGGCGAGTAACCCTTCTGTCTTTTTGGGTTATGAAGCCAGACTTTATCTCCTTCTTCGAAACATCCTTCCGTGGCTTGAGTATCATACCGTTTCTTCATTCTATCACTGGCAATTTAAAGATGTGAGCGAACCAGTTCATGCATATCGTCCATTTTCCTTCGTAACTGGATCACATAATCTTCTCCAGCTATATTTTCTCCAGGTCGGCATCCAAACTCAAGGTCGCATGGTAGCCTCATCTCTCGTCCGAACAAGACCTTTGCTGGTGTTTGGCCTGTTGTTTCATTGACTGCGGATCGGTAAGCCATCGCGAAGAGTGAAAGGTATTGATCCCAATTCCGCTGGTGGTTGGACACTACTTTTGACAGATACTTTCCAATGGTCTTATTCATTCTTTCTACCATTCCATCTGATTGTGGATGTAATGCTGTAGTTCTTGTTTTCTTCATTCCTAGAGTATCGCAAATTCCTTGGAAAAGCTGGCTTTCGAAATTTCTACCTTGGTCACTATGAATCTCCAAGGGTACTCCAAATCGACTGATAAACTCTCTTATTAGGACATCTGCAACAGTTGTGGCCTCTTGATTTGGAATGGCGTAGACTTCTACCCACTTCGTGAAATAATCCATAACCACCAACATGTACTTATTTCCATTCTCAGTCGTCGGAAATGGTCCAGCAATGTCTAAAGCAATCCTCTCGAATGGGCTACCGACGTTGTATTGTTTCATGGGAGCTTTCCTTTTTCGCTGCGGTCCATTGCTCGCAGCACAGATGGTACACTTCTTACACCAGCTCTTCACATCAATGGAACTATTCATCCAATAAAACCTTTCCCGTACTCGTTGAAGGGTTTTCTTAACACCGAGATGACCTCCTGATGGACTGTCATGTAACTGTCGGAGTACTTTAGCCACTCTAGTCTTTGGAATAACTAACTGCTTTCTGATTTCTGAACCATCATCATTCTCGAGTACTCGTTTCAATAAGTCTTCTTCCAGGATGAAAGAGTTCCACTGAGCCCAATAGGATTTAAGTACTGGACAGAATTTTGACACTTCTTGCCAAGTAGGTCGTCGATCTTCTTTCTTTCATTGGCGCATTTTCTTTAAAACAGGATCATTTTCTTGTTCCTCTCTAATTTTAGTCGGTGCCCAGTAATCGTTAACTACAGTTGTTCGTAGTATAGCAGTTTCTTTGGATTCTGTCTTGTTGCAATGGGAGCAATCTGCTGGGCACGGTCTTCTGGAAAGAGAATCGGCGTTTCTATGGCTTACTCCAGCTCGATGTTCGATCCTAAAGTCGTACTCTTGTAACCGTTCGATCCACCTGGCAATTTGACCTTCAGGGTGCTTGAATTGCATTAACCATTTAAGGGCTGCATGATCGGTCCGGATTAAAAATTTTCTTCCATAAAGGTATTGATAGAAGTGTTCCACGGACTTCACAACTGCCAGAAGTTCTCTTCTCGTAACGCAGTAATTCCGCTCAGGTTTAGAGAGCACTTTACTAAAATACCCCAGAACCCTTTCTTGCCCATCTTGAATCTGAGAAAGAACTCCTCCAATTCCTACATTACTGGCATCGGTATCTAAAATAAATTCCCCCTCTGGTTGTGGGTAGCCCAGTATCGGTGCTGTTGTTAAATGCTTCTTTAGAGTTTCAAAGGCCGTTTGACAGTGGTCATCCCAGCAGAATTCTCTTGCTTCTTCAGTAAGTCGTGTTAATGGCTTAGCAATATCTGCAAACTTCCTTATGAACCTTCGATAGTACGTGCATAACCCAAGAAAACTTCTTATTTGATGTTTATCGTTTGGTTGTGGCCAATGCTTGATGGAAGCAACTTTGTCGTTATCTACAGCCACGCCTTCCTTGCTGACAACATGACCCAGGTACTTAACTTTATTTTGGAATAACTGACATTTTTTGGGGTTCAACATCAGTTGGGCAGCTTGAAGTCTTTTTAAAACATCGTCTAAGTTCTTTAGATGATCTTCAAATGTCTCTCCCAAGACTATGATGTCGTCTAAATAGACCAGACATGTCTTCCAAGATAATCCTCTCAATACATTTTCCATAAGCCTTTCAAATGTCGCAGGAGCATTACATAGTCCGAATGGCATAACATTAAATTGCCATAGTCCGGAACCGGTGGTAAAGGCTGTCTTTTCCTTGTCTACTGGGTCCATTTCTACCTGCCAGTAGCCAGATTTCAAGTCTAAGGTAGAGAATAATTTACTTCCAGCCAAAGTGTCCAAGGTGTCGTCGATTCGAGGCAGAGGATAACTGTCCTTCTTGGTAACATTGTTCAACTGACGGTAGTCTACACAGAACCTCGTAGTTCCATCCTTTTTCTTAACCAAGACTACCGGAGAGACCCATGGGCTGGTAGAAGGTTCTATCACCCCGTCTTCCTCCATTTCTCGAACAATCCTTTCAGCTTCCTCTCTCTTTGCCTGCGGGAGTCTTCTAGCTGTTTGACGAATTGGCTTGGCATCCCCTGTGTCAATTTTATGCTTCACAGCAGAGGTTCTTCCTGTCTTACCTCCTGTTGGCACAAAAATGTTCCGATATCGATGAAGAAAGTCTTTTACTCTTCTTTTCTCTATTCGATTCAGAGATGGACCAGCAACTGCCACCATGTGTTCGAACTTGTCGTTGGAATTATCGGAAGTGACCGTCTGACGAATTATGGACGATACTGGTACACAGGTTCCAATTCTGGTATCTTTCTTGATTGTAATAGGGTGATCATTGATGTTTATAATTCGTACCGGAATTTCTCTAGCAGAAGTGACCAATCCTTTTCCGATCAAAATTCCTCGACCGACGTCTTCATCATGGTTCAAAGGTTCCATCATGGCAGGTGTTCCTTCATCAACAGTTCCTTGCAGACGTGCCACTATGATAGTTTCACTTCTACCAGGTATCACAGTATCCTCCTCTATAGCTGCTGGCACGGTTCTGTCCTCATACGGATGAAGGAATACTTCTTTGGCACCAACTTTAATAACTCTGTTTTTGAAATCCAGCTGGAAACCATGTAAGTTCATTACGTCCATTCCTAATATCACATCTTCCTCGATATCAGCGACAATGACAGTATGCGTGAACTTTTCTGTACCGATTCCTATTTGAACTTGGACTTCCCCATGGATGTTAGCTCTTTCACCTGTGGCGGTCCGTAGCCGTAGCCTTGTTGGTAGAAGTTTCTTGCTGCTACTTATAGTTGTTGGTCGTATAATGGTCCTGGTCGCTCCAGTATCTATCAACAGTGTATACTTTTTACCATTTACTTCACCATCAACATATACACTGTCATCGCGACATTTTAGAGATGCTATGAGTATGAGAGGGTCTTTTTTCTGTGGAGTTGTTTCTCGATTTGCATTGGCCACTGGACGTTTACATGATTTGATAAAATGTCCCATTTCGCCACAATTGTAACATACGCGGGGCCTCTTCTTTTTGTTTTCAGCAAAGTTCTTCATCATGTTAACTAATTGGTCCAGTTTATTTTCGTCTTCTTCGTCTTTTACAGACCTTACTTTACTGTATCCCCCACAAGCCTTCGAAGCCGCTTCATACTCAAGCGCAGCGGACAAGACATCGACTAAAGTTTTGTGACGGGCTAAACGAAGAGTCTTGTTCATTTCAGGATCACGGAGCCCATCAAGAAATGCTTCTACTGCTAAACATTCTATCATTCCTTCATCAGCTGCAGGATAGGCAAATCTGACCAACCTGGCAATATCTACTTCATATTCCTGAAGGGTCTCTTCTCGCTTCTGTTTTCGTATCTTCAACTGTGACCGGTGCAAATTCTCCAGATGTTCATGACCATATCGCATGTTTAATCTCTTCTTAAGTTGTTCAAAGTCATCCGTCTCTTCCACCGGTATAGTCTGAAGAACGTCGCAAGCATCTCCTCTAAGAGCGATCGTGAGATTTACAGCCTTTTCTTTTTCTGACCATCCGTTCGCTCGTGCAGCTGTTTCAAACTGTTTAAGGTAATTTTCCCATGACATTTTTCCATCAAAGGTTGGGGCTTTAATGCGGACCGAACTTTCACTGCTTTCCAGTTTTGGTTTTTGTTCCACTTTACAGCTTGTCTTTTCTTCATCATTTTTCTCTTTTGATTCTTCCACACTAATCCTTTCTCCCTTTCCCATTTCTTCCATTTTTCGTTCAATCTCTTTTATTTTCTCCTCGAATGAAGTCATCTCATTCTTTAGAGAAGACATATCTGATGACATGGATGAAATCTCAGAAGAGACTTTATTTTCCAAAGAAGAAATTTCAGTAGAAACTTTATTTTCCAAAGAAAAAATTTCAGAAGAAACTTTATTTTCCAAAGAAGAAATTTCAGAAGAAATGTCTGTTTTCAGAGAAGACATATCGGTAGAAACCTTATTTTCCAAAGAAGATATTTCAGAAGAAACTTTAATTTCCAAAGATGATATTTCAGAAGAAACTTTATTTTCCAAAGAAGAAATTTCAGAAGAAATGTCTGTTTTTAGAGAAGACATATCAGTAGAAATATTTTTTATAGAAGACATCAATGATGAAGTATCGTCAGCAAATAAAAACTCCTCCGGGTCTAATCCTTGATCAACTATCGCTTGTCTAAGTCGCTCCACCAACTCCGACTTCTTTCCTGTAGTGTCCAATTCACGGTCTTCAAGTTCCCGACGCAAGTCTGCCACTTTTAATTCACAAAGTTTTTTCGACATTTTTCTACACTATTTATTTACACTATCCCACTTCTGACACCAATGTAACGTTTATTTATTTTCACAGTTTATTATTTAATTTATTTATACAACTAATACACTTAATTTATGTTATAACACAATTTATTTACACTATACTAATTTATATGAACACTGAACATTTATATAAACACTTATTTACTTAGACTCAACTCAAAACTCAACTAACTAAAAACTAACTATATTTCAAAATAAAAGTCTATTTATATGTGCTTCGAACAATGAAGAAACATCTCGATCTCTCGCGTAAGGGCAGAGATTCTTCCAGTCGAGTCGTATGTGGAAGCTTCGATATGGTTCAATAGAACATTCCACGGCGTCGCCCGCCGGTCGGACTCGCCCATTTGGCCAACCAGGACAGAGCCGGAGTCGCATTACAATATCTAGAAAAGTATTAGTTTTTTTGAAAAAACTCAAGAATACTTATTTATGTAAGATTAAATTCTACATCAAAAAACATCAAAAAATCTTATTTTAATTAAAAACGTTAAAAGTTATGACAGAAAAACTGAGATTAAATTTATATTTACAAACTTTTTGTTTGACCCTGTATATCTCGAAAAGTATCAGTTCTTTTGAAAAAACTCAAAAATACTTTTTTATGTAAAATTAAATTTTACAATAAAAAACGTTAAAAAACCTTATTTTAATTAAAAATTTTAAAAGTTATGACAGAAAAACTAAGATCAAATTTATATTTACAAACTTTTTGTTTGACCCTATATATCTCGAAAAATATTAGTTTTCTTGAAAAAACATTAAAACACTTTTTTGTGTAATATTTAATTCTACATCAAAAAACATCAAAACATCCTATTTTATTTAAAAACATTAAAAGTTATGACAGAAAAACTGAGATAAAATTTATATTTACAAACTTTTTGTTTGACCCTGTATATCTCGAAAAGTATCAGTTTTTTTGAAAAAAACTCAGGAATACCTTTTTATGTATAATTAAATTTTACATCAAAAAACCCCAAAAAATCTCATTTTAATTAAAAACTTTAAAATTTATGAAAGAAAAACTGAGATCAAATTTATATTTACAAACTTTTTGTTTGACCCTGTATATCTCGAAAAGTATCAGTTTTTTTTTAAAAAACTCAGGAATATTTTTTTATGTAAAATTAAATTTTACAATAAAAAAGGTTAAAAAACCTCATTTTCATTAAAAACTTTAAAAGTTATGACAGAAAAACTAAGATCAAATTTATATTTACAAACTTTTTGTTTGACCCTATATATCTCGAAAAGTATCAGTTTTTTGAAAAAACTCAAGAATAATTTTTTATGTAGAATTAAATTTTACATCAAAAAAACCAAAAAAATCTCATTTTATTTTAAAACTTTAAAAGTTATGACAGAAAAACTAAGATCAAATTTATATTTACAAACTTTTTGTTTGACCCTATATATCTCGAAAAGTATTAGCTTTTTTGAAAAAACTTAAGAATACTTTTTTGTGTAATATTAAATTCTACATTAAAGAACATCAAAAAATCGTATTTTATTTAAAAACGTTAAAAGTTATGAAAGAAAAACTAAGATAAAATTTATATTTACAAACTTTTTGTTTGACCCTGTATATCTGAAAAAGTATTAGTTTTTTTAAAAAAACTGAAAAATACTTTTTTATGTTAAATTAAATTTTACATCAAAAAACCCCAAAAAATCTTATTTTAATTAAAAAATTTAAAAGTTATGACAGAAAAACTGAGATCAAATTTATATTTACAAACTTTTTGTTTGACCCTATATATCTCGAAAAGTATTAGTTTTTTTGAAAAAATTCAGGAATACTTTTTTGTGTAATATTAAATTCTACATCAAAAAAATCTTATTTTAATTAAAAACGTTAAAAGTTATGACAGAAAAACTGAGATTAAATTTATATTTACAAACTTTTTGTTTGACCCTGTATATCTGAAAAAGTATTAGTTTTTTTAAAAAAACTGAAAAATACTTTTTTATGTTAAATTAAATTTTACATCAAAAAACCCCAAAAAATCTTATTTTAATTAAAAACTTTAAAAGTTATGACAGAAAAACTGAGATCAAATTTATATTTACAAACTTTTTGTTTGACCCTATATATCTCGAAAAGTATTAGTTTTTTTGAAAAAATTCAGGAATACTTTTTTGTGTAATATTAAATTCTACATCAAAAAAATCTTATTTTAATTAAAAACGTCAAAAGTTATGACAGAAAAACTGAGATTAAATTTATATTTACAAACTTTTTGTTTGACCCTGTATATCTCGAAAAGTATCAGTTTTTTTGAAAAAACTCAGGAATACTTTTTAATGTAAAATTAAATTTTACAATGAAAAGCGTTAAAAAACCTTATTTTAATTAAAAACTTTAAAAGTTATGAAAGAAAAACTAAGATCAAATTTATATTTACAAATT